>CM041778.1:112676611-112707657 GCA_023374045.1 Limonium bicolor
CCTGAGATCCCCGGGGTACCACAAAACAAATCTATCGCTTTTTCTCCTCCAAGAAAAATTGGCTCCCCCATACCCCGTGGTGATCTCTCCATCTTACACCAACTCCTCCACATTTTGGTCATCAAAAATATTGTCCCACGAAAAGGGAAACCTTATGGTCAACTGCTTGGACCTAATAATTATGTACTGCATCATCAATCGTCACTCTATCAATCTGGCACACATAATTCTCCATCACCTCGCCTCAGTCAGTCGACACCCCACAACACTCCTTGGGTACGTGTTCTGGTTGCCTCGCATATTCCAATTCTTTCAGGTACCCTGGCGACTTCGACGCAGAGTCCATTGAGGAAGCAGACACCATCAACCTGCGGTATCTGAATCGGATGACCTCAATCGACAAATCAAGCTGCTGCCCCCACCATCTACTCCAACGACGGCGGGGACATCTACTTCTCAAGAGGCAGTACCTCAAGCATCACTACTACCCCTCCTGGAGAAAGTAGAGCGCCTCATCGCACATGCAGCCGAGCTGATTCAGGGGAAGACGCGGCTGATGGACCGACTCGCCGGAATAGAGACGACAGTGGCGCCTTGCAGACCACCTCCTTGACATCCAATCCACCCTAACCCCAAACCCTTAGAATGACGTGGTTGTTGTAGTGTTAGAACTTAGGTCGTTTTTAAGTTCTAAACACCTATTAATGGTTTTTTGTGTGAATACTTTGACTGACTCTGTGATACTGTGGGCTTCCCCTCTGATGAAAACAAAAGGGGGAAGCGGTGAATCCCGTCTGGTGTACGGGTTATTCTGTTGTTTGTTTAAAACTGCTTTTTGGATTGCGCTGCTGGACCATGCGGTCTAGTGTTTTTGACTGCCTTATATACTATCCGGCCTATTACACTGCTTATTTATCGTTTGCTTGCCTGGAGTCCCTCTCCGATCAAGGGGGAACCTAAATAGAGTCCTTGAATTTAGTTACTACTGCTGCTATTAAGGGGGAACTTTGACAAGGTCGGTTCCCCTAGTCCTTGTGTTTTTATTTTCAGGATTGACTCCATCGGGATTCACGAAGGTTTGCTATCATCAGCAACAAGGGGGAAATTGTTGGGACATCGAGGTGTTGCAGAGATAGCCTTTCACCGCGACAGAGTCAATCATCACTTGACATACACAAAGAGTGAGTCTTCGATAGAGTCCGACGCAACAAAGAAGACCTCACAGACTCTCTCGTGCGGTTGCGGAAAATCAGGAGTCAACTCGGAACACCTTAAGTGCCACAACGGTCATGAAGGTCGTCCTCAACATCCGAAGATCGCGGCCCAAGCAAGAAGACCACTTCAGAGCCGTTGGGAGTTGTCCACTAAGTTAGTTCCGGTATTCTCGGAACTAACTCCTTCGACCTGCTGTTGTGCTTAGAGTATAAATAAGATATGTAATAGTCAGTTTTCTTTGCGCTTTCTTCGAGGATCATTTCAGAGCTTAGAGAGAGAAAGAGAATCGCATTGTAAGTCAAAAAGGAGAGAGAATACTAAGTTAGTTAGCACCTTAAGATAGACTCTACCTAGGAAGTTCCTACTTTCATTACACTTACCATTGTTCTGATTAGAGAGTGTGTTGGGTAAGTGAGTGAAAACCGCTAAGTAGATCTCTTCTACTTAGTGGGCATCTGTAAGTTATTTTGTTTGACCAGGAAATGAAATAGCTTATTTGTGTATCTTGCTGAGTTCCACAGAGTCCTTCTTTCCTTTTATTGTTTCGCTACAATTACCGCAAAAGTCTTCCGTATCATTAGTTTAGTTAATTCGATTGAGTGCCTCTACCTCACAGAGTGCCTCTCAGTTAAGAAGGCTGATTGAGCCAAACCAATCCTTAGACTCACACCTTTGATTGGTTTGAGTTAGCCACCCGATCTTACAACTACTGCACGATTAATGATGAGATCACAGAAGATGCGAACCTTGACACACTATTGGAAGATGTAGAACAATACTTTACCAACATACCGAGTACACATGAAAACTTTATGCAGTCATGTAAAGAACCATTGTATGCTAGATGTGATGCACTGGCATTGAACAAATTAAGTGCGACGCTGAAACTATTTAATGTCAAATCGAAACACGGATGGAGCGATGTAAGTTTCACGGAACTATTGCAAATTAATAAGGAGATACTACCAGCGGACAATGTCATTCCTACAACTACTTATGAGGCAAAGAAGTTAATGTGTCCAATGGGTATGGAGTACAAGAAAATACATGCTTGTCCATCGGGGTGTATCTTGTTCTGGAAGGAGTATGAGCTACATGATTGTTGTCCTAAATGTGGTGAATCAGGGTATGAAAGAAAGATCATCAAGATGACAATAAGCAAAGGTTCGTTCCCCAGCGAAGGTGTTGTTTTGCCAATAATCCCAAGGTTTAGGCGGTTATGATTCCGAAGGATGCTGAAACCTTAGTGGCGTACAACACATAGGGTGGACGATGGTAAATTAAGACATCCTGCTGATTCACCGCAATGGAGAAACATTGACAGAATATTTCCTGAGTTTGGTAAAGAATCAAGATTTAAGACTTGGCTTATGCACGGATGAATGAACCCGTACGACACTTTGAGTAGTGTACACAGTACTTGGCCTGTTCTGTTGACTGTATACAACCTCCCACCATGGTTTGTGCATGAAGCCTAGGCATATTATTCTATCAATGTTGATATCCGGTCCAAAACAGCCGGGGAATAATATTGATGTGTTTCTCTGCAGCCGCTTCTTGATGACTTGAAACTCTTATGGAATACGGGAACAACAGTATATGATTCTTATGCAAAGGAAACTTCACACTGCGTGCTATGCTACTTTGTACAATAAACGACTTTCCAGCACAGAAACCTATCTGGATCACAATCAAAGGAGCATTAGCGTGTCCTGCTTGCGGTGATAACACTTGCAATATCCGATTGAATATAGAGGAAAAATGTGTACATGGGTCATCGAAAATTCCTTCCAAGACATCATAGTACCGAAAGATGACAGATGAATTTACGGGACGACTGATCATGCTGTAGCTCGGCAACCTTTATCAGGTGTCGATGTTTTATAACCAGGTGAAAGATATTGTGAACAACTTTGGTCCTCCAACTAAAGCTACAGAGAGATGTTTAGAAGAAAGGTCGATATTTTTTGATCTTGAGTATTGGCAACATTTGCAAGTAAGGCATTGTATTGATGCCAGCACGTGGAGAAAATGTGGAAAGTCTTGTGGAACGTTGCTAAACATTAAAGGGAAAACAAAAGATCATTTAAAGGGAGAAAAGATTTAGTAAGTTGAATATACGAATAGAGCTCCAACCCTAACAAAGAGGAACACGTATCTTCCTGCCTCCCGCATGTCACACTCTATCCAAAGAGGAGAAAAAGAGTTTCTGCAGTGCCCTTTCTGACATCAAAGTACAATCAGGGTACTCTTCAAACGTAAGAAGTTGGGTGTCCATGTTAGAACTCAAGTTAGTAGGGATGAAATCTCATGACTACCATGTTTTGATGCAACATTTGCTTCCCATTGCAATTCGTGGGATTCTCCCACATGATGTCAGGAAAACCATTACAAATTTGTCCGTGTTTTTCAATGGAGTTTCTGCCAAAGTTCTAGATGTGCAGATACTGGACAAGTTGCAGGCTGAACTAATTGTCACTATGTGCCAGTTGGAGATGTATTTTCCACCTTCATTTTTTGATATTATGGTGTATCTGCTTGTTCATTTAGTAAGGGAGATCAAGGAGTGTGGCCCATTATATCTCAGGTATATGTATCCATTCGAAAGATACATGGGTGTGCTTAAAAAAAATGAAAAACCGCAGACGTCCAGAGGGAAGCATTGTTGAAGGATATGTAACTGAGGAAGTGATTGACTTTTGCACCCACTACTTAGAAGGCGTGGACCACATAGGACTTCCGAGTCAAGACATGAGGGCAAGTTCAGGGTGTAGGTACAATCGGGAAAAAAATGTGAGGCCTGATTTTGCTGCATTGTGTAAAGCGCATCTAACCGTGTTGAGTGCAGACGTATAATCGTGAGTGGTTAGAACTGGAGTTATTAAAATAAAAGGAAAGAAATTAAAACTCAAATTAAACGTCGGGCTGCAACAAATCCCGGTCCTGGTAGTATAGTAAAGTGTAAGCGACCGGATATCGAATCGTGGGACTAAGGTGAATTATTTAGTGAATTGAGTTAAATTAAACGGAACTCCGGGTTCAGGTTATAATGATTGATTAATTGTGCTATCTCTACCGGTTTAATAAAATAATTTGGCAAGATTCCTGTTATTATCTTAAGGTCCGATGAAAACTCATAAGAACTCGTTTACCTGAAAATGCAAGGTCCGATGAAAACTCAAGCAAAATGCGTGTAAACGGCAGAGGAGTGTGAGGAATTTTATTCTTGCAACTTGTACTAACTTATCGATGAAAATAAGTTCCTACAGTTTTACGGCTTAATTAACCTATCTGTTTGTCACCGATCAGATTAAAACAGATTTAGTAAGGCTTTTTAATAAATCGATGAAATTTATTAAAAAGGGAGAGAAACAAAACTTTAATCGTAACAAACTGAATTTATTTTAACCGGTAGAAATATAGATTACACAACTAAACAAACCATAATTAAACCTTCGCCCGGAGTAAATCCTCCTTAGCCTGACATATTAACTGGTAATAAGTCAGACAGAGGTTGGACGTAATATATAATAATGCGAGAGGTGTGGATGGTGAATGGAGAAATGAAGAGGAAGAAGAGTGGAGAGCGTACGTAAGATTTCTGTAAATGAATGAGAGATTTGAGTGTTGAGTTTTGGGGGTGGAACGTGTGTATTTGGTTGAAGGTGCAGTGTGTTTATATAGAGGAAGGGAAGAGGCAGATCTGGAGTGGAAGAGCATTGATTGCTCATTAATTGCAGGGGACAGAGCTGAAGACGCGTGAGGGAATTAAGGTAGGCGTGCGGAGTAGATGGATATGGCAGAAGCAAGTCGACGGGCGAAGCGACGGCGAAGAAAACTGGCGCGCGTTGATTTTTAGTCACGTCCGCGTGGCTGTCCGCTTCCCTGTCCGCCTGAAACCATGCGGACGTCTCTGTCTGTCCGCTCCTCTGTCCGCCCAGGCTCACGCGGACATCTCTGTCTGTCTCGCCTCACCGCCCATACTCGTCCGCGGTCACCTTGTCCTGTCCGCCTTGCTGTCCGCCTATCCCCATGCGGACACAGGGTGGTTTGACTTATTTTCTTCTACGAACTTTGACCCTCTAGATTCTTCGTTTGGACTCCGTTTTCTGAGCCGTTTGCGTCTATGCGTTCGTCTCTTCGTCTACTTTACTCCAGCTTGGTTTTCCTCATGTTTAAACAATAAATTTGTGAGATAACAATAAAACATAAACTAGAGGAAAACTAACCGAAGTGGAGAAATGAGCAAGAAAAGTGCTAATATAATATATGAAATACACCTATAAAACATGCTCATTTGGACACTTATCACACCCCCACACTTATCTTTTTGCTTGTCCTCAAGCAAAACCACGTACCCAAGTAAGTAGGGAATGCTCAATACTAACAAATATTATTATGAAGGGTAGGATAAAGAGGTGAACAGTTCATGATCTTTTTAACTTATTGAGGAGTGTGATCCATCAATTGCTGGTGGCATAGGTGTGCTCAGGGTAAAAATAAAATATAGAGTTTCGGGGTATGATCCAAGGTACTTCAATGTTTCTTTTGTTTAGGTGACTCTGAGAACTTTTACCATGGCCAACTTCTCTCAAGAATGGGCATTGAGGAGAAAATAAAAGGAAATAGATTTATGCATTTGTTTCACTTTTGCATAAGGGATGAGAAAATGTAGGCATCACGCCTTTGTATTCAAACACTCAACTCTCTTTGTTGGTTACCAATGGTGTCTCGCAAGTCCCTTATTTTTTGTATTCTTTCTTTTTTTTAACAGAGAAGCACCCCTTAGCAATCCCTAAGAGAGAAGACAGAAAGAAACCCTGAGCAATAAAATCCAACCATTTGCAGATTATTTGGTCACACCGCATATAAAATGCTCCTCAAAAGTAATCAAATGAAATTTTAAATTTGTACCATTTATCCCACAATTCATAATAGTATTTGTTTTTAAAGAGAACAACCTACATTAGCAGGGTACATAATTTTAATTTTTGAACAAATGCAAGATAAGCAGAGAGATTTAAACATTTTTAGCACAAAATGCCCTGAAAAGGCTCTTCCCCCACACTTAAGCTCAAGCAATGCCCTCATTGCGTAGATGGAATAAATTAACAGGGCATGCAATTAATAAAGGAAAGAGTGTACTCCCCAATTTCGTAGAGTGTGTAGAGCTCCCCCACACTTGAGTGCAGCTGTGGAATGTCATGAAATGACCTGTAAGAATATTCTACACAGCCAGAAGAACTCAAGTAAAACCTGCATTTTATTATAACATATAAAGGGAAATATAGTACAAAAAGGAAAACAACATTAAATTTAAAGGAAAGACAAAAGATAGATAGTGGGTTGCCTCCCACCAAGCTGCCCGGGTTTAACGTCTCTAGCTAGACGTATTTGACCAAGCTTTAGGTTGGAGAAGAGTTTGAGGGCGAGGTATCTGAACTGCTGGTGTTAGGAAGTTTGTACACTTTTGTAAACTTATGATGTAGAGGTGTTGTCTGCTGTCCTTTGGGGTGGAGGCTTCCTCGTATTCCTGTAAGAAAGAAATTGCGAACAGAGCATTATTATTTCAAGAATTCCGGCATACCTTTTTAGACGGGATCCATTGACTTTGAAGCATTCTCCTTTTTGATTCTGGAGTTCGTAAACACCAAAAGGAGTGGTTCCAACAACTTGGAATGGGCCAGTCCAGTGAGATTGAGTTTTCCAGGAAATATTCTCAATCTGGAATTATAAAGCAGCACCCCTCGCCAACCTTAAAGTCGCGTTTGTGGATCATTTGGTCATGATGTTTCTTGGTGCGTTCCTTGTATATTGTCGCACTACGGTATGCCTGATCTCTTAACTCCTCGAGTTCAGAGAGTTGAAACTTCGCTTTTCTCCTGCGGTTTCTAGATCGAAGTTTAGGGCCTTGAGTGCCCAATATGCCTTATGTTCCAGCTCTACAGGCAGGTGACGATTTCCCATAAACAAGCTTAAAAGGAGACATCCCGATGGGAGTCTTGAATGCGGTACGGTAAGCCCAAAGCGCATCATCTAACTTAAGTGCCCAATCCTTTCGTGATGAGTTAACCGTTTTCTGGAGAATCCATTTTAACTCACGGTTCGAAACTTCTGCTTGGCCGTTTGTCTGGGGGTGATAAGGTAGAGCTACCTTATGACGTACCCCGTACTTACCCATAAGCGCTTCAAATGAACGGTTGCAGAAGTGAGATCCTCCGTCACTGATAATAATTCTAGGCACGCCAAAACGGTAAAGATGTGCTTCTTAAGGAATCTGGTTACTGTCTTTGCATCAGCATGATGACAGGGTATGGCTTCTACCCATTTCGACACGTAATCCACTGCCACTAAAACATATTGGTGGCCCTGTGAGGAAGGGAACGGTCCCATAAAATCAATGCCCCAACAATCAAAGAGTTCCACTTCTAGTATTCCCTGTTGTGGCATTTCATGTCTCCTAGATGTGTTACCCATTCTCTGACAATTATCACATTGTTTGCAGAATTGGTAAACATCTTTGTGAAGAGTCGGCCAATAAAATCCTGAGGCCAGGATCTTAGCAGCGGTCCTTGTGGGTCCATGGTGACCTCCGGCTTCCCGTGAGTGACAAAAATGTATGACGCTGTAAACCTCATCTTCAGGGAGACACCGGCGAATCAACCCATCAGCACAGACTCGGAACAAATACGGATCTTCCCAGAAATAATGCTTTGAATCAGAAAGAAATTTCTTCTTCTGGGAGTAAGATAGATCATATGGTATTGTTCCAGAGACTAGATAATTGGCCAGGTCCGCATACCATGGCTCCTGTACCTTGGTGATTGAAAAGACAGTCTCATCGGGGAAGAATTCGTTGATAGGCACACTATCCGTAGGAGTTACCAATCTGGAGAGATGGTCAGCGACGACATTTAATTTTCCGCTCTTGTCTTTGACTTCGATGTCAAACTCTTGCAGTAGAAGAATCCAGCGCAATAAGCGAGGCTTGGCTTCTTGTTTTGCAAATAGGTATTTGAGAGCGGAGTGGTCTGTGTGCACTATGACTTTGCTTCCCCATAAGTACGACCTGAACTTATCAAGGGAGAATACTATAGCCAGAAGCTCTTTTTCAGTGGTCGTATAGTTCTTCTGGGCGTCGTTTAGTGTCCTGCTGGCATAAGCAATCACTCTTAGAATCTTCTCTTTTTTCTGGCATAGAGCTGCCCCCACGGCGTAGTCACTTGCATCACACATGATCTCAAACGGAGAGACCAGTCGGGTGGTATGACAACAGGTGCTGATACCAATTTTTGTGTTATAGTTTTGAAAGCAGCTGAACACCTTTCATCAAAATGAAACGGGGCATCTTTCTGTAGCAGGTCGGTCAATGGTTTAGTGATTTTTGAGAAGTCTTGTATAAACCGCCGATAGAATCCTGCATGCCCGAGAAACGCTCGAATGTCTTTAACAGTAGTTGGTGCTGGTAATTTCTCGATAACCTCTACCTTGGCCTTATCCACCTCTATTCCTTCTGCCGATATTTTATGTCCAAGGACAATCCCGTCCTTGACCATAAAATGACATTTTTCCCAGTTCAAAACGAGATTTGTATCCTCACACCGTCCTAGGATCAAATCAAGTTGTGCCAAGCATTTATCAAAACTAGAGCCATAGACCGAGAAGTCATCCATAAAGACTTCTATGCTCTGTTCGATGAAATCAGCGAATATTGCTTGCATGCATCTCTGGAAGGTAGCAGGAGCATTACATAGACCGAAGGGCATTCGTCTGTATGCAAAGGTACCGTATGGACAAGTGAAGGTGGTCTTGTCCTGGTCCTCTGGTGCGATTGGTATTTGGAAATACCCTGAGAACCCATCTAAAAAGCAGTAGTACTCTTGCCCTGCTAGTCTCCTAACATCTGATCGATAAAGGGGAGAGGAAATGATCCTTCCTGGTTGCCAAGTTTAAGCGCCGATAGTCGATACACATGCGCCAACCTGTGATTTTTCTTTGAGGGATAGCCTCTCCCTTATCATTTATAACAGCTTCGATGCCCCCCTTCTTCGGGACAACTTGTACAGGGCTTACCCATGGACTGTCAGAGATAGGATAAATGATGTTCGCATCTAGGAGTTTCAGAACCTCCTTTTTAACTACCTCCTTGAGGTTAGGGTTTAGCCGACGTTGGGGTTGCCTGATAGACTTGTAGTTTTCCTCCATATAGATGTGGTGCGTGCAATAGGAGGGGTCAATTCCTTTTATATCAGCAATAGTCCACCCGATCGCCGTTCTGTGTTTCTTCAATACCTCGAGTAGCCTTGTTTCCTCCCCGGAATTCAGAGAAGAGGAAATAATGACAGGCAAATGGTCATCTTCAGCTAAGAAGGCATACTTGAGTTTAGAAGGTAGCTCTTTAAGCTCGAGCTCTGGTGGTTGTTTCTATTGATGGAATTGATTTTTGAGGTTTTCTGTCGAGTTCTTCGATTGGTGGCCGGTAGGCTTGATAACCAGTCTTTCCTTTTTCTATACGCCAGCATGGCGTTAACTTCCGGATCCTCCACCTTTTCTAGAGAAGTAAATACTTGCTCTAGCGATTCAGTTTCAGCTTTCGGGATGGAAGATAGGGAATACATGTCCTCATCTGTAGAAAAATCGCCTTCCTCCTCCTCATCATCTGTTAATCCCACTGTCTTAGCATGAGGAGAAAAGTTAGAACTCTTCTTCATCATTTTCTGCATGTCGAATTCGATCGTTTCGTCCTCGTACCGCAGAGTGATTTTCCCATCGTGGACGTCAATGATGGCTTTGGCAGTACTTAGAAACGGTCGACCCAGAATCAGGGGAACCTCAACATCGTCATCCATTTCTAGAATGACGAAGTCAGCTGGAAAGATAAAGCGAGAACTCCAACTACCAGATCTCGGACTATTCCCATGGGCTTGATCTCTGATCTGTCTGCTAGTTGGAGTTTGAAAGGAACCGGTTGCATTTCTCCTCCTTTTACTTTCAAGAAGGTGGCGTAGGGCATGATATTAATGCTGGCTCCCAGGTCGCATAAACCGCTTCCACAGTCCACTCATCCTATAAAACACGGGATTACGGGATTTCCCGGATCTGTTTGTTTGGGAGGGAGTGCTCGAAGAAGGGCAGCAGAGCATTCCTCCGTGAGGTGCACTGTTTCTTTTCTAGGTTTCTTCTTCTTCTTTGTTAAGAGATCCTTTAGGAATTTGGCGTAGTTAGGCATCTCTTGCAAAGCATCAATTAGAGGTATGTCGAGGGTCAGTTTCTTGAAAATGCTCAAGAATTTGGAGAACTGCTCATCTAGGTGTTTCTTTTTCATTCTGTTGGGAAATGGGAGTTCACTGTTTTTAGGAGATGAGGATGGAATGTCGATGGTAATTTGGGATGGAGGTGGAGTTTCAGGAGTAGGAACTTGGATTTCTGAGGGAGGTGAGGCTGGATTGGTTTGTGTCTTCCATTGATATAGGCCCTTCATGATTTCTTTTTCTTTTCCTTTTCTGGTGGCAAGTTCCCTCCACTCCTTAAGGAGACTGCACACAAGTTGTTGATTGGAATGTGCCATCGTCTATAAGGATTGAATTTGCTTGCTCTCTTGGATTAGGGTTTGTCTGTGAGGGAATTGACCAGGTGGTCTTGTTGGGTGAGTAACTGTTGAATCTGAGATTGCAAGGCTTTTTGGTCTTTGCGCAAGCTGTGACCTCTTCTTGCATATCTCGGGACTTACCCATCATAGCTTTAAAATCTCTTGCATTTGAGACATTTCAGACTCAGGATTCGAAGGAGGCTGAGCTGGTCGACTTGAAGAAGCTTCATTGCCATAAGGCTTGTTGTTGATATTGCCTTTGGCCTCCTGGAAATTGGACTGAGGTCTGTAATTTTGAGATGTTTGAAGTGTATGTGGGTTTTGGATATTTTCGGTGTTTGAGTAGCGAAGGTTGGATTGCATGTTACGTTGCCAAGGTTGTCTGTATCCTGAATTGTTGGTGAGATTGTTGCCTCCTCTGCTGCTTTTAATTCTTGTAGCTGGGGGCATTGTTCATAGTCATGAGGCCCACCCACATTGTGTACAAGAAATAACAGGAGATGATTGGGGACAGAGGTGCATAGCCTGGAGGGGTTGTAGATGATCGGGAAATCATTGACTAGCTTGCTGGTGGGTAGGAGTTCATAGCCATCTGCTCAACCACTTTTTGCAGAGTACTGACTTTTGTTGCCTGCTGAGCATTGCTTTCCATGAGTTGTCTATGGCTTTTCATCAGCAGGTCAAACTTGTTATCACTTTCCCAACATGGATAAACCTGGAGTACCGCTCCTTGATCCACCGGAGGCCCTCTCTGATTCTTCACAGAGGACTCCATGCTCATCAGAAATTGCTCCTGGCTTTTTCAGAATATCGGCCCCTAACGAGGACAGTACCATTGTTCACGGACCGATCAAGCCTTTAGAACAATTGTGATACTTGTTCTTTCGTCAGACCATGGTGAGGACAAGTAAGTAGTAGTCCTTGAAACGGTCCCAAGTTTCACAAATATTCTCCGACCCAGGTTGCTTGAAATTATAGATTTCAGCAATCATCTCTAACGTTCGGCTCGGGGAGGAATTTGTCGTAGAACTTGGTGGCCATGTCATCCCAAGTACCAATAGTACTGGTGTCAGGCTATGATACCACTTGCTCGCACTTCCCGTCAGGCGTGAGGGAATAGACAATCTTGCGTACTGGAGTACTGCGTCGGTTGCAGTAGATGTTGGCAATGTTGCAAGATTTGTAACATGTAACAGGGCTTCGTCTGGACTGGAACCATCAACATCCCAGCTCCTTAAACACATCTGATTGATGATATGGCTTCAGCTTCTGCCACTCACTCACGTATTCAGATGGGCTAAGGTGAGGAAGGATGATAGCAGGCTGTTGTCCTTGATTAGACGGCCTGTTATATTTCGAACTGTCGCTGGTGTAGATGCATGTCAGCTTTTCCCGGTCATTTCACTCACATGGGTGGTATGTATTGTTAGTTCGGTTCTGCCTCAGGTGCGCAGAAAGGTTCTCTCGATTTCTGGAATGTAACCAACCGTGTGATTATTAATATTTTCTAGGAGGCTGTTTGACCTGGTAAAAGGCATTCACCACTCAAAAGAGAAAAGAAACTCGTTATGTTTAGAATAAAAAAAATGTTAGGAATTAGTTGACCGAACATTATAAGTTAGTAGTTAGAGACAATGGAAAGAAATGACAAAAATTGAAATGACAATGGAAAGAAATGACAGAAAATTAAAGTTAGTAGTTAGTATACTGGAAATTTGAAGTTAGTATACTGGAAATTGAAGGACAATGGAAATTAAATGTTAAGGACAATGGAAATTAAATGTTAAGGACAATGGAAATTAAATGACAATATAAAAGTTAGTAATTAGATGTCAGAAGTCAGATGTCCGTAGTCAGATGTCCAAAGTCAGGTATCCAATTAATATTAACAGATTATTATAATATAACAGGTGAATTATCCGGGGCTTAGGGACTAGAATAAAATCAAGTCCCCGGCAACGGCGCCATTTTGCAGACGTATAATCGTGAGTGGTTAGAACTGGAGTTATTAAAATAAAGGAAAGAAATTAAAACTCAAATTAAACGTCGGGCTGCAAACAAATCCCGGTCGTGGTAGTATAGTAAAGTGTAAGCGACCGGATATCGAACCGTGGGACTAAGGTGAATTATTTAGTGAATTGAAGTTAATTAAACGGAACTCCAGGTTCAGGTTAATATGATTGATTACTTGTGCTATCTCTACTGGTTTAATAAAATAATTTGGCAAGATTCCTGTTATAATCTCTTAAGGTCCGATGAAAACTCATAAGAACTCGTTTACCTGAAAATGCAGGGTCCGATGAAAACTCAAGCAAAATGCGTGTAAACGGCAGAGGAGTGTGAGGAATTTTATTCTTGCAACTTGTACTAACTTAAACGATGAAAATAAGTTCCTACAGTTTTACGGCTTAATTAACCTGTCTGATCGTCACCGATCAGATTAAAAACAGATTTAGTAAGGCTTTTTAATAAATCGATGAAATTTATTAAAAAGGGAGAGAAACAAAACTTTAATCGTAACAAACTGAATTTATTTTAACCGGTAGAAATATAGATTACACAACTAACAAACCATAATTAAACCTTCGCCCAGAGTAAATCCTTCTTAGCCTGACATATTACTGGTAATAAGTCAGACAGAGGTTGGACGTAATATTAATAATAATGCGAGAGGTGGATGGTGAATGGAGAAATGAAGAGGAAGAAGAGTGGAGAGCGTACGTAAGATTTCTGTAAATGGAATGAGAGATTTTGAGTATTGAGTTTGGGGGTGGAACGTGTGTATTTGGTTGAAGGTGCAGTGTGTTTATATAGAGGAAGGGAAGAGGCAGATCTGGAGTGGATTGATTGCTCATTAATTGCAGGGGACAGAGCTGAAGACGCGTGAGGGAATTAGGTAGGCGCTACGGAGTAGATGGATATGGCAGAAGCAAGTCGACGGGCGAAGAAGAAAACTGGCGCACGTTGATTTTTAGTCACGTCCGCGTGGCTGTCCGCCTCCCTGTCCGCCTGAAACCATGCGGACGTCTCTGTCTGTCCGCTCCTCTGTCCGCCCAGGCTCACGCGGACATCTCTGTCTGTCTCGCCTCTGTCCGCCCAGACTCACGTCCGCCCGGTCACCTTGTCCTGTCCGCCTTGCTGTCCGCCTATCCCCATGCGGACACAAGGGTGGTTTTGACTTATTTTCTTCTATGAACTTTGACCAGCTCTAGATTCTTCGTTTGGACTCCGTTTTCTGAGCCGTTTACGTCTATGCGTTCGTCTCTTCGTCTACTTTGCTTCCAGCTTGGTTTTCCTCATGTTTAAACAATAAATTTGTGAGATAACAATAAAACATAAACTAGAGGAAAACTAACCGAAGTGGAGAAATGAGCAAGAAAAAGTGCTAATATAATATATGAAATACACCTATAAATCATGCTCATTTGGACACTTATCATTGA
The DNA here is from genome assembly GCA_023374045.1 of Limonium bicolor. Lineage (NCBI taxonomy): Eukaryota > Viridiplantae > Streptophyta > Magnoliopsida > Caryophyllales > Plumbaginaceae > Limonium > Limonium bicolor. Next base: position 112,690,859 of record CM041778.1, read on the forward strand.
GCCATGTTGAAGATGTTGAACCATACTTCGTATCACACTTAAGCACTCTCAGAGCACAACATCCGTCGATGAGTCAAGTGAGATTAAAGAAGGAGCAGAATGCTACATTCGTTACATGGTTTAAATAAAAAGTTATGCATGAAGATTCAGGCAATGTAACTGAAATGGTTAAGTTATTAGCGCTCGGTCCGAATCTTGATGTTTTATCGTACGAGGGTTTCAATGTGAATGGGTTCTCTTTTTATACTGAACGCCAAGATCGTAAGTCAACAAATCAAAATAGTGGTGTTCATCTAACTGCTTCACAGGAAATATATCAAGATGCAGGTAGTAAGGGAGTGACAATGAGGAAAGAGTATTACGGTGTGATTCAGGAGATTTGGATCCTTAACTACACCGGTTACGAGACTTGTGTCTTTAAATGCAAATGGGTAGACAACAGGCACAGTTACCGTCAGGTGGAACACGGTATGAAGTTGGTTGACCTAAATGCATTGACATACACAGAAGAACCGTTTATAATTGCTTCTAAAGCTAGACAAGTGTTCTACTGCCGTGATCAATCTAATCCCAGATGGACAGTTGTACTGCCGTGATGGTTTTATGAACGAGGAAGATTATGACTGTGAAATGGACAATGTTCCCCTCCAAATGCCAATGGAAGTTGATAATGTGACCAACTTTCAGTGCACAAGATCAGATCATGGAGAAGGGTTGTGGGTGGAAAAATGAACAAAAAGTAAGTCTGGCATAAAAGAAAAGTGAATGCTTAACAAATGCGTGTACAATTTATGTTTGTTTATGACTCTATTTATGACACTGACTAATATATATATTATTTAATGATATTGTGCAGATTATGGATGCCGACAATCATGAGATGCTAATACAGTGTGATAAGGAGATGGAGATGGAGATAGATTCAGAGATGCAGTTAGCGGAGCGTACACTGATTGTCGATGCCGCTGATGCTCCTACGACCTCTTAGGACCCTCCTACGACCTCTCATCTCCCTCCACGAAAGACACGAGGACCGTCACGTGGTCTAAATGAGAAGAAGGAGAGTGGCATGATTGATTTGGTGTGGGATAGGTATATGTTACACCTATATGTTATTTTGTTTTATTTTTTCACATATATACTGATATTTATACATTTATATGTAGTACTATATATATTTCGTACGTATGACTAACATATATACTGTATATATTACAGGTATCTTAGACCCACTGGTGAGAAAAAGCAGAAGTTTGCCAGCGCCATGGGTCGATTGGTTAAGACCCATTGCTGTATCAACAAAAACTGGAAGAACCAAGATCCGGAAATAAAGAAGATCATGTGGATGAGCTTGAAGAAGAAGTACCAGATCCCGGATGAAGCATATGATAAAGTGGTGTCACTGCTTGCTTTGCGTATGCGAGCGTTCATAAATAGACTGGTGGCTGGTTGGATCAATACGAAAAACCCGAAGCGGGTTCCTCCCTACGAGCTGTACGCTGGCATGATCACTGAGGAGGATTGGAAGGAGTTCTATGAAGCACATATCACCCCCTGAGTTCAGGGTACATAATTGTTTTCATAGATTAACTTTTAAGTTTATGATGTTAATGTAACAGGATAAAGTTTATAAAATGAATTGTATTAATTCTTTCCACAGGCAGTTCTGGAAAAAGCCCAACAGAATCGCTTGAAAGATTAGAACCCACACTACATGGGCCGAGCTGGGTACGCGGGGCGTATACCAGGCTGGATTGAAAAGGGGTTATTGAAGCGTGTGCGTGAGGACGGCACAATTGAGCCGATTCAAAGTCCGGATGAGGTGAATCGGGCACAAGCATACATGCTTGGCCGCCAATTAGAGAAGGACGGTGAAAGGCATTATCCATGGAAGGAGACTGCAGAGTTAGCTGCAAAAATTGTGGGTTCCCTGAGTAATATTTAATAGTTTATAAATTATTCTTACAATTTATGTATGCTTTATTTATTTGATCTAATTCATAATTTACATGTTTTTTTTACGTGTACAAGACTGTAGAGGGTGTTGATTCATTTCTTGGCCAGCCTCATACTTAGGAGGATCCGTTGAACAAAGCGCTTGGCAAGAAGGATTACCTGGGAAGTTCGAGGATTTGGATCCGCAGTGCGTCAGAGAGATGTTTTTCCTCGCTCCCAGCGGATCGGGAGAGAGGAAGAAATCAAGGAGATCGAAAGGAAGTTGTCACAACAATTCCAATCTGATTTGCAGCAGCAGATGCAACAAATGGAAGCGAGATTGATGGAACGGCTGAGTCAGGGGCATCAATCTCCTAGCTCATCAGTGTATGCCGCCCCTGCACCCGTTTCCACCCCTGCACCTGCTTCCATCCCAGCACCTGCTTCCACCCCTGCACGTGCTTCTACCCCTGCACCTACTTCCACCCCTGTACCATCTCAGGTTTCAGTTTCTTACACTGTACCTGCACCTTCTGACCCATTCCCATATGCCAAGCTTCAGGTGTGCATGTGTGAATTTTAGTGCTTTGTCGTTATTTATTTTTTCAATTAATCAAAAGCATGCATGTTGTAATGTACAAATCTAATTGTTTGTGTTCGTTTATTAGGAAACCAAAAAGTGTCGTCTTTTGCAGATCAATGAACATGGCACCTTTGTGGTTGCAGTAGGCACAATTCTACAGACTGATTCGGCGTCACTATGTCATTTTAAGCGAGTGCCGGCCTGGTATGTCCATGTGATGGTCGACAGTGTCTGTCAAGGCTGTGATCACATTCCACTACCGATAGAGTGGAATGATTGGAGCACTATCATTGAAGCACGTGGCTCACAAGTACCATGGCCTTGCAATCTGGTGGAATTATCTGATAGTAAGGTAAGCAAAACAACTTATATAAATTTGTTTACTAATTACCATTTCATATAAATGCAGTTTTGGGAGAATATAGTTTTATAATGTATATATGCTAACTTGTCATTTCTTAGACACCTGTTCCTATTGCTGGCAAAGGTAAGGCAGTCAGTGCGTCGAAAGGAAAGGGACCATCGGGTCAGCAGCATGGTCACTACATCATTCCACTTCGACGCGATTTCATTCTTATCCAAAATTTGGTGAAAACACTAGGAAAGCGTCAGCAGATCTTATATGACTTGATACTCGGGAAGGGTGATGATTTCATTGAGTTCATCCTTAGGGTTCCGCCGTCTTTGTTCCACAGCGGAGAACCACAGGAGTTGATGATCAGTATTAGCGATGTCAAGGAGCTGCTGCTTGGTGATATGCTGAACATCTCGGTGATCAATCCTACTGCTTGTAAGTATCACTTTTTTCACTTTCAAGTTAATAGTAAGTTTTATGTATATATAATTTTAATTTAATGCATTTGTCATCAAAGGCCTTACTATCGAGGCTGGTGGCAAAGAAACTGGACAATATGATCACCTTCCTATGTCCACAAATCAGTCTCTGAGGAAGCTTGAGAGCGGTGTTGTGTCTCAGATCCATATGCGCAATGGCATAATTGCGTCGGAAAGAGGAATAGCAAATTTATGCTCATACCATATCATCAGATGTAAGCGTGCTTGACCACCTTATGCTTTTGTCCTTGTTTTTGTTACTCATATATATATCGAAGGTGAAGTTGATTTGTTGTTGTTGTTTCAAACTTGTAGCAATCATTGGTTGTTGTTAGTGGTGTGTACTTACTCATCATCCTGTATAGTGATTGACCCTATTGGTGGGATTAAGAGAAACATCGCCATTTCTGTTCTGCTGACAAAGTAAGTAAATTGTGCATATTTTCATTTCAAAAATAAATTTTATACCTTTTTTGATGACTTGTCACTTAAATTAATGCTTGTTTTAATTAATTTCAGTGGTTTTAGAGAAGGTATGCTCAATGCCAATCAGATGAATTTTCCTTTGGTATACAGTATATTAAAAAGGTAAAAAACATTCTATTTACTCATATGCATATATACTTAAATATATTTTGTATATTTAGTGTGTATATATAATATATAATTTTATTGAAAATAGTGTCCCAGCAACCGGATAGCAGCAGTTTGCGGTTATTTTGTGATGCGATACATGTTGGACATCGTGTCCCACATCGACAAAATCAGTGATGAATCTGGAGTATGTGTTTAAGTTTTGCGTTTGAATTGGTAATTTAACTGTTTCTGCATGGTTGGATAAGTTTAAATGGTGTACTTAATTGCTTTTATAATTCTTGCGTGCAGCTTATTCGGTTCTTTAAAAACCAAGGAGGTACTTATTCAGCTGGTGATCTAGATTTTGTCAAGGGGCACATGTGCGCTTACTGGACGAAAGCAATACTGGAAGAGGCCTGACTGATCAACCAATTTGCATCAACAAAAATGTAGTCTGTTGCATTATATATGTCAAGTACACGTTTCCTGCATTATCAAAGTTCTACAGATTGTTTTAATTACAACATAAGTACTTAGTAGCTTCCATCTGTGTTTGGATTTAACAGTAATCAAATTTTGTCTGCATGTGTTTATGGTACTAATACTGGCATTCTCTGTTAATTAATATGGCTGAGCATGCAATTGTCTTGGATGGCTGTAATAGAAAATAATCATGCTTTTGTTAAAGCTTGGAATCTGTATAAGGAAAATAGTGGAGATGCTAATCTTTTCATGACTCATGGGTTTGTTCCTATGCAGGATCATATTAAAGTTAATTGTGGAGTGAAGAGTAGAAGAGGTCAGGCCTTGATTGTGGCTGGTTCAATCAGAAATTCAGAAGCAACCTTCTGATGGCTTTTAACAAATCTTGAAACCTTCATGTTCGATGCTTGGAGCTGAGATCCAAGGACTGGTGTTTGCTATGAAATGGCGATAGAGAATGGATTTTCATGGATGGAACTAGATGTCGGTAATCAAGAATTTTTGTTTTCTTCAAGAAGATTGAAGATGGATCGTGAGAACTTGTATCTCAGATTGCTGGGAGCAACTGTTTTATGTTGCTAAACTCTGTGAGATTAGTAAGATTAGCTTAAATGTTTCAGATCTTAATTTTACAGTCCTTCTGATTTCCTTTATGTATAATAGTTCAGTTGTTTTTCAATGTTGGGTAGGAGAAAACATTCCCTACAAGATATCTTGTACTTTTGATAGGGATATAATCTGATTTCGGAATGAAGAGGAATCTCAAGGTATTAATCAGAAAAATTGGTAGAGATTTTAATTTCTTTTTTACAGTCGTTGTGATGGCTTCTGCTGTGTTGAAAATGCGACAATGCATTAATTGATCTGTGATGTGATGATATCGATCTGTAGCATTTGTTGGAACAGAGATTTCTGAATATATATATATATATGCATAAGCGTTCTTTTAAACTCTCCCGCCAACCATCATAAGAAACGCTTATATGTGATAAGCGTTGTTTTTTACTGAGCATAAAGAACGCTTCTTAGGATAAAGCGTTTTTTATGTTCCCATCGTTCTCGCATTATAAAGAACGCTTTGAAAATAAGCGTTCTTTAAAGATAGTATAAGGAACGCTTTGAAAGCGTCATTTAAAACGTTTTAGCATTTGCGTCGCTCGAATAAACAACGCTAAATAAACGTTCTTAAATACCAAATTTAAGCGTGGTTTATTCTTTTTTTTTCCAGCAATGCTTGTTTTCGTGAGGATCGTAACATCAGGCTTGCTCCCAATAGTTGGGATGAGCCAGAGGTGCTTTTGCGGTTAGTAAAAGACCCACCAAAATCAGTGTCGTATAGGCAGTTAGTAAAGTTGATTCACCTGTAAGATAAAATAAGCAAAGTGTTAGTGTACCACGTGAATATCAAAATATTTTATTGATAACCTTTACGTGTGGTATTTTAGTGGCTTGAAAGTGTGCACAAAAGCATACACTTTGCATAATATGAGGTCGACTAGCAGTCAAACAAACCAATGAGCCAATCATTCCTCTGTATATCTTTTGATCAACATCTTTAGCTATGGACTCAGCTCTAAGTTTGAGGGTGGTAGACATAAGAGCGGCCAAGCCTTTGTATATGAAAACTTGTACTTCTTGAGAAGTTCAGTTGTACTCTTAAACTGATTAATCCTTAAAATGTTGAAGCACTCCAGTTCATACCCCAGAACTCTAGATTTTATTTTACCCTAAGCACACCCATGCGACTAGTAGGTGATGGTTCACACTTCTCAAAGGTTTTATTTACTTTTTTCTTCTTCTCTTATCCTACTTTTCATCCTAGTATTTGTTAGATTTGAGCATTTCTTACTTGCTTGGGTTCTTGATTTTGCTTGAGGACAAGCAAAAAGGTAAGTGTGAGGTTTTGATGAGTGTACAAATGAGCCAGCTTTAGGGGTATATTGTATATGTTTTACTCAACATTTTTGAGGTTCATTTGTCCACTTTAGCTAGTTTCCTCTAGTTTTGTGTTTTAGTGGTGCTCTTACACATTTATGGTTTAAACATGTTGAATAACATAGCTAAGAGCAAAGTAGACGAATAGAGGAACATGTGGGTGTAATCGGATCTCAAATCAAAGCTAAATCCAACAAGTTATGCTATATTGTATAAACGTATGGACCTTTGTCAGGGTCTACAGGTTTGGACGTCTTCATCAGACAAGCTTCTGGACTCCCTCGTGACGGGTCTGAGTTTGTCCGGGTAAACATACCCGGACCAATCTCTCAAGGAAGTTACTGCGTCTTTTTGGGTGCGGTATGGGTTTCTGCCTAGGTTGGTAGACCCAGACCACCCGTTGTACCTTGTCTAGGTATCTGGTCCGGGTACATGTCCAGATGCAGCCATTGCTGCGCCAAGAATTCTCTATGTTGTGTGGTCGGGTTTTTGTCCTGTTTAAAGACCATAATCAATGTTTGTGAGGTTTCTGGGTATTTGACCAGACACATGTCCAGACGCACTCAATTGCAACACAAGAGTTCAGCCACGTCGGTTTGGTCCGAGTTTACAGACCAAGACACAGACCCGAACCAGTGGAATAACATAGAATATTTGTGAGTTATAAACACAAAAAAGAAGAGAATGAAAGAAGAACAAGCTCACTAGAAGAACACAAATGAGAAAAGGGAAAGGAAGAACACGAAGAAGAGGAAGAAGAAAAAGAAAAGGAGGAAGAAACCTACCTCCTTGGAAGCTCCCTTCATCCTCTAATGGATCATTCAACTTCCTTTACTCCTTTATTGTCTTAGGTTCAATGATAGCTAGAAAACCATGTTGAGCACAGTAATTCTAAACTAAGGAGCGAGTTATGATTTCTTAGTTGACATCGAAGATCACATTATTCAAGGTGACACCTGGTACCTGATGTGCTATGGAATTTCTTAGTGGTAGAGCTACAACTTATGCTGATAGTTGAGGTGTCTGAGTTGTGGATGTATTATTTATGTCTTTAGGAGTCTTCATCGGCTACATGCTATGAATCTGAGGGAGGATTGAAAAAATCAGTTGGTACTCCGTGAGTATGTCTTCTTCTAAAATTATATTCATCAAAATCGAAATTGCTTGATTCTTCAACAACAAGTGCATGCTTGTTGTAGACCTGATATGCCTCACTATTCATGGCATAACCCAAAAACACTTCTTCAGCACTACGTGGATCAAACTTTCTAAGATTATTTTTCTTTTGGCTTAGTACGTAACATTTGCATCCAAAAACCTTGAGATGTGATATAGATGGCTTATGTCCCTTAAACAACTCATAATGTGGCTTGTGCAGTACATGTCTAGTAAGAGCACGAATGAGTATATAGCATGCAGTGTTAATCACTTCACCCCATACACTCGGTGCCAAACCACTATTGTTCAGTATGGTTCTGGCCATCTTCTTGAGTTCTACTTCTAGATTTTATAACTCTATTTTAATGAGGTATTCTAGCATCTGAATATGTCAGTGTGATACCTAATGAATTCGGTTCCTTGATCTGTTCGAATCCCTTTTACTATCTTGTCAGTTTGTAACTGACATTGAGTAACCAAGGTTTTAAATTCATCAAAAGTTTGATCCTTGGTTTTTAACATCTTGACCTATATATTGTGTGTATCATCCACAACCAAGATATACTTCTTCCCTGACCTACTTTCAACTCGCATTGGGCTCATGAGATCCATGTGTAGCATCTTTAGAATTTCTGAGGTGCTAACTATACTTGTGGGTGCATGGGTGACATTAACTTTCTTATTTCACCACATACATACTTGGTTACAAAATTCTTAGATTGTAGTCCAACCACTAGATTCTTTTGACGTAGACCATTGATCAGTCTATGATGTGCATCTTCTAGTCATGGATTCCAAATATAAGTGTCTTCATCTTAAGCAGTTACACAAGAAATGTCTTGTGCTGACATCAACCATATACAAATGTCCTTCGCATTAATTCTTGTGAGATCTTGTTCCGAACTTGAAAACCTTGTAAGTCCTATATCACTTGAGATGGACCTTTATTACAAACTTGTGAGACACTCAAGAGATCATGTCCCAATCCTTCCATGAGACATACTTGATCAATACAAGACCCAACTCAAAAAGCTCCTAACCCCATTATTCTTCCATTTTTTATTGTTCTCTAATGTGACCTTTCACCTCACTGCTATCCGAGTGAGCTAAACTTTGTCCAATCTTCACTCATATGTCGGGAATAGTCGTTATCCATGAGCCACCAATATGAACTTAGTCTGTACTATGAACCATAAAATCAAGGGATAGTTTTGGTTACCCAGACTTGCTTGGGCCCAGTAGTACATACAAGTTTAAACTATGCAGTAGTCCTATAAGCTATATGACCTATATGTCTAACCTGTCATTTATCATGACTTGATTGAAGCTTCAATCTCAATTTATGACACTGACTAATCACATGACCAAAACGATGACACTATCTGCATTGGGTGCTTTTAACATATTTGTATTCCTTATACCTTTTCTTAGTGACTATTCAATCGGTTTCTGTTGAAACCCTAGGCCCCTCTTATCTGAGTTATTCTTCTACAACATGTGACACATGTTAACCTTTCCCGTATACTAAGTAGGATTGTCTGTGACTATAACTCCAACTCATGATTCTTACTAGAAATTACCTTAACGAGTGTATCATTTTCCCTTTTTAGGCTTCATTGTGATTTAATAGAGATTTAAACTCATCGTGAGCCCATCTAAGAAGTGTAAGTATCCTAGTTTCCAAAAGATTAACAAATTTATCGCTAGGTGTATCAACATCTCTAATTGAACCTTCTAGAGTCATGGTCTCAGAAAGTTTAACAGCAGTCTCCTCTAGTTCTTTAATTTCTTTTGATAAACCCATTTTAAATATTCTAACTTACAGACAAGAGTAGTTAACATGTTGAACATCTGTTTCTTAGTTAGTGAATTAAAAGCTTCTTCTACCTAACCTAGACTTACCTCGTCACCATTCAACACTTCGTTATAGCTTTCACTAGCCATCAAGCAATAGGTTGACTATGGACTGAGGTTATCATTATGGGCAACTGCTTTCATGCACATTTGAGCTTCTTCTTCTAGTTTTGAGTCGGATCCTGAGATATCTTCTCCGTATGATTTAGTTGCTGTAGTTGACAACTTCTTTACTCTATCATGAAAACTATTGATTTTTCTGTCAAAAAGGGCAATTCTTGACTTCATGTCAGGCTTGTTACATCTAAAACAGATTATGGTTCCTTTCCTAAACTTATAACGACTATACCTCTGACAAGACCCTTTCCTTCCATCGAAGATTGTCCGGATTCCATTAGCAATCAGTGTAATCTCCTCATCCTTGTCAAGATCTTCTTCATCGGTTTATGTTAAGGTCTTACATGCCTTTAAGGTTAGATCTTTAAGTAGTGTTAATGAAGTAGATATTTTTCCTTTCACCCTTCCTTCATAGGCCATCAGTTCAGAAACCAGTTCTTCAAAAGACGTCTTCAAGAGATCCTTTGTAGTCTTGAGTAGTGTAGTGCAATTTAAGAAGTGCTTACCCAAACTATCAAGACACCTCTTTTGATATCGCTATTGGAGAGAACTACTCCAACAACATTCAAATCACCAAGTATTTTATCAATTCTTTCTAACGCCTGAGTAATGGACTTACCCATCTGTATCTTGCCTCTTGAACTGTTTCCCCTTAGCCTTCTTGATAGAATCTGTTCCAGCATAGGCTTTTTAGAAATTCCCAGACTTCATTTGCGGTTTGTATGCCACGAACCTTCTCTTGTTTAGCATATGATAAGGATGAGACTATAATCCCGAGATCCTATTTGTTCTTACTCAACATTTTTATGGCGTTGTTGTCCCAACTCGCTCTTGGTTTGTCCTTGGATACTCCTTTTATAATCTTCGGAATGAGATCTCTTTTAGTAACAACAATCCAAAAATAAAGATCAACTGATATCAACTGGTCCTCCATCTACTCACACAAGCATTAGTAATTGAGTTTTGTAAGCTTACGGGCCTTGACATTATAAGAACTCATCATCGATCTCCCCAGAAGATTTCTCTTCTACTACAAGGGAAACTTTTGCTCTGATACCAATTGAAAGTTCTTGATTGTAGACGGGTAGAGTGAGTAAAAGTGTAAACTTTATTGAAGTTGAACTTTTTGTTACACAATCACGTACCTATTGAAGATAAACGCTCTCACACGTTAAGATCGAAAGATATTAACTTTACACCTATATTGAGTGAGAAAGTACCACGCCAATTATAGACATCTCAATAACTAACTCTTCTTCAACAATCACAGAATGAATCAGAAAAAACAAAAGCGCTTGGCCGCTTATAGAAGAATGCTTATAACTCTTCTGTCAAACTCTCAACCAGATTAGCACGATTTCTCTCTCACACAAGATTTTTCATTTGCACTCAATTGAAATTGTTAATCAATCCTCTAAATTCTCTCTGAATTTTAGGAACTAAAGTTATCCTTTATCTCCTAGTTTTGCTAGTAGATAAAGCGGATAAATGAATAACAGAAAGATACAGGAATCTATTTATTTCTATCTAGAAGAAACCGGGCGGTTGATTTACTTTGTTTATTAAAATGTCTCAAGTGTTGTGAGCTTGTGTCTCGTACTTGTACTCTAAATTTAAGAATCTGTTTGCATATCAAAACTTTGCATCTAATAAGAATGAAAAATACTTTTATTTACTTGCAACCGGTGAGATAGCAATATAGACTAGGAGTGAGAAACTCTCAAGGGAGGACCTCCTCCCCCTTTTTCTTTTCATTCTCTTGAATTTCATCTCATCTTCAATTTCAAATTACTCCTTCAATCCTCCTTATCTAGCCAAGAGCTTCAAGTTGAGCATAACTTTTGGTGTTTTGGTGATTTTGCAAAAATGGGTTTTGTAAGACTTCGCCTCTTCACCGGCGACTCCTCCACCTACTCCCGCCATCATGTTTCCACCTCACCTACGCCATCGCCACCTTCATCCACACCGTCGGTGTTGGTGTTGTTTCTATCATGTCTGTTTGCTCTTATGTTTTAAAAATAGGAACATCTCGTTTGTTTGCACTAGTGGATCTAGTAGTCTAGCTTTATCTTTATTGTTTAGTCTCGTCCAATGTTCTTGTCTTCCTAGAGAGTTAACCTTTATGGTGTTCTTGTTATCCTTGCAATTCAACCTCTAGCTTATGTCTATAATATTATCTTGGATGCTGGTATGGTTGGTTGAGTGTTTTGGTTGTTTTGAACACATGGTGGTGGTGGTCATGTGGATGCTCTTTTGACGATTGAACTTTTGTTCCATCAAGGGATTAGTCTCATAATTGCACAAAGCCTAGAGATGGCATGTCTGTGGCGTGAAGATTAAGTTTGTTACTCAAAGTAGTGATAGCTATGGGGTTCGAGGTGGAAGATACTTGCATTTTGATTATCGGCTACGTTGGTATGGGTGCAGTAGAAATAAAATGTTTAATGTCCTATTAAGTGTCTTGATCATATACTCACTAGTTAACCTTGATTTATCCATCTAATATAATATAAATCCTAGATTTTGGAAAAAAAAAACTCTATATCTAACACTAGTTGAAGATTGTCATAAAAAAAGAGCATTTACTAGCTAGAAGATATCATCTTTTTCTGAAAAAATCCTTCGTAAAGACATAAGAGAGTGAAGAAGTCAAGTTTAGGCGGAAAATAAAAAAGAAAATATATAATAAGATCATGTCTACTAGTTTTAAGAATTCCTTCAGTAAGATTAGGAAGCATAATATTAGAAAGTAAAAGGGAGCACAATAAGAATATGTGGTTCTTTAAAATGGTGACACGTGTTAGGGGACTATGTTTAGAAAGATAGGCAAGATGGATAGGAATAGTAGGCAAGATAAATTTTGTTTTGGTGAATTTATTCTTTGTACTTCGTTCGTTCAACAATAACTGTCATTTTAGAAACTTGCACACTTATTAAGAAAAGTTAAAAAATGACGCATGTACCCCTACTTTTTACTTTTCCATCTAGATATAATTATTTTTGTGTTAAATAATAGGGTCACTACTGGAAAAAAAGATTAAAAAACGCTTACATTTGCTATATAGAACGTTTTTAAAGTGTAGTTTATTTGAGCGACACAAATGATTTAACATTTCAAATGACGCTTGCAAAGCGTTCTTTATACTAGCTTTAAAGAACCCTTATTTTGCAAAGCAGTCTTTATAATGCGAGAACGATGGGAAAATAAAAAACGCTTTAGTCCAACAAGCCTTCTTTATGCTCAGCCAAAAACAACGCTTATCACATATAACTGTTTCTTATGATGGTTGGCGGGAGAGTTTAAAGAATGCTTATATGGATAAGCATTCTTTATGTCTTCCTTTTTTTTATTTTTTTCTTCAGAAATCTCTGCATAAATGCTACAGATATCACAGATCAGTAATGCAACAATTGTATTATTTTCAACACATCATAAGCCATTACAAAAAAATGTAACAGATGAAATCTATAAATTAATTTACAGCAATTACAAACACATCAGATCCTAATTAATTGCAGCAGGTCAGTCAGTATTAGTACCATACCTGGAACAGACAAAATTTACAATTAAAATCTAACAGAAGCCATTACAGCTGTACTCTGCAACCTGTAGAAATTTGATAATGCAACAAACTGCATTTTTCAACACAATGCAAGTGTACTTGACAATTATGCATTACAGGTGCAAATGGTTCAGTTCAGACAACTTCAAAAAAGAAAAGATAGCTACAGCAACTAATGACTTTTGCTGACCATCATTTATTGCTTTCAACTAGTAAGAGCACATGTGCTCCTTGACAAACTCTAGATCGGCTAGTGAATAAGTAGCTCCTTGTTTTGCGAAGAAATCAACAATCTGCACGCGAGAAATATAAAAGCAAGTAGACCATTTAAACTTATCCAAACATACACAAACAGTTATATTACCAATTCAAACACAAAACTTATAATACGTACGTGAACTAGATTATTGATGGACTCGATATTGGCCACGATGTCGTACATGTATCGCATCACAAAATATCCACATCTGTTGCTATCCGGTTGCGTGGGACACTATTTTCAATAAAATTATATTATTATATATACACACTAATATACAAAATATATTTAAGTATGCCTGAGTAAGTAGAATGTTTTTTACCTTTTGAATATACTTCATATCCAAAGGAAAATTCATAGCACGGACACTGGTCATACCATCTCTATAACCACTGAAATTAATTAATCAAGCATTTAAGTGATAAGTAATAAAAAAGTATAAAATTTTATTTTTGAAATGAAAATATGCACAATTTACTTACTTTTTCAGCAACATAGAAATGGAGATGTTTCTCCTATATCCTTCAATAGGGTCAATCACTAAGCAGGTTGATGTGTAAGTACACACCACTAACCACAACCAGTGATTGCTACAAGTTCAAACAACAACAAATCAACTTCAGCTTCGAAATATGAGTTAACATAAACAATAAAGACAAAAGCATAAGGTTGGTCAAGCACGCTTACATCTGATGATATGGTATGAATACATATCGGCTACCCCTTCTAACCGCCGTAATTATGGAAGTGCGCATATGGTTCTGACACGCAACACCGTCTCTCATAGCTTCATCAGCAGACATGATTTGTGGACATAGGAAGGTTACCGCATTTCCCATTTTCTTTGACATCAACCTCGATAGTAAGGGTGTTTGATGACAAAGGCATTAAATTAAAATTATACATAAAACTTACTATTAACTTTGAGAGAGAAAAAATGTGATACTTACAAACAGTAGGCTTGAATCACCGAGATGTTCAACATATCACCAAGCAGCAGCTCCTTGACATCACTAAGACTGATCAGCAAGTCCATGATATCTTCGTTGTGGAACAAATGCGCCAGAACCTTAAGGATGAAGTCAATGAAACCATCACCCTTCCCGAGTATCATGTTATATAAGAGCTGCTGACACCTTCCCAGTGACTTCACCACATTTTCGTGAATAATGAAATTGCGCCGAATTGACTGACGTAGTCATCCTGCTGGCCCGATGGTCCCTTTCCTTTCGACGCACTGACTTGCTTACCTTTGTCAGCAATAGGAATAGGGGTCTAAGAAATGACAAGTTAGTATACGTTAGAAAACTATTCCAAAAACTGCATTTAATGAAATGGTAACTAGTAAATAAATTTAAGTTCTTTTACTTACTGTATCAGATAAATCCACCAGATGGCAAGGCCACGGTACTTGTGAGCCACGTGCTTCAATGACAGTGCTCCAATCATTCCGCTCTATCGGTAGTGGAATGTGAACACAACCTTGAACGACACTGTCTACGAACACACGGACGTACCAGGCCGGAACCCGCTTAAAATGACTGTGACATCGAATTAGTCTGTAGAATTGTGCCTAATGCAACCTGAGAGGTGCCATGTTCACTGATCTGCAGAAGACGACACTTTTTGGTTCCCTAATAAACGAACACAAACAATTAGACTCATACATTGCAATATGCATACTTTTGATTAATTGAAAAAATGAATAACGACAAAACACTAAAATTCACATACCTGAAGCTTGGCATATGGGAATGGATCAAAGGTGTAGGTACGGTGTAAGAAACCGAAACCCGAGAGGGTGTAGGGGCGGGAGCGGGTGCAAGGGCGGTAGCGGGTGCAGGGCGGTAGCGGGTGCAGGGGCGGAAGCGGGTGCAGGGGCGGAAGCGGGTGCAGGGGTGGACACTGATGAGCTAGAAGATTGATGCCCCTGACACAGCTGTTGCATCAATCTCGCTTCCATTTGTTGCATCTGCTGATGCATATCAGATTGGAACTGCTGTGTTAACCTTGTTTTGATCTCCCTCAATGCTTCCTCCATCCCCATCCGCTGGCAGCGAGGAAAACATCCCTCTGACGCACTACGATCCAAATCCTCGAACTCTCCCTGGGTAATCCTTCTTGCGAAGTGCTTTGTTCAATGGATCATCTTGACTATGAGGCTGGCCAAGAAAAGAATAAGCACCCTATGCATTCTTGTACATGCAAAAAAAGCATGTAAATTATGAATTAGATCAAAAAAGTAAAACATAAATAAATTGTAAGAAAAATTTATAAACTATTAAATATTACTCAGGACACTCACAATTTTTGCAGCTAGGTCTGCAGTCTCCTTCCTCGGATAATACAGTTCATTGTCCTTCTCTAATTTTCGGCCAAGCATGTATGCTTGTGCCCGATTCACCTCATCCAGACTCTGAATCGGCTCAACTGTGCCGCCCTCACACATACGCTTCAGATACCCCTTTTCAATCCAGCCTAGTATACGTCCCGCATACCCAACTCGGCCCATGTAGTGTGGGTTTTGATCTTTCAAGCGATTCTCTCGAGCTTTTTATTGAATTGCATGTGGAAAGATTACAATTCATTTTAACTTTATCTTGTTAGATTAACAACATAAACTTAAAAGTTAGTATATGAAAACAATTACTTACCCTGAACTCAGGGGTGATATGGAAGTCATAGAATTCCTTCCACTCCTCCTCAGTTAGCATGCCAGTGTACAACTCATAGGGAGGCACCTTTTTCAGGTTGTTCATATTGACCCAACCAGCCACCAGCCTATTTTTGAACGATCGCTTACGCAAAGCAAGTAGTGAAAACACTTTATCATATGCTTCATCTGGGATCTGGTACTTCTTCTTCAAGCTCACCCACATGGTCTTCTTTATTTCCGGATCTAGGTTCCTCCAGTTTTTGTTGATACAGTAATCGGTCTTAACCAATCAACCCATGGCGCTGGCAAACTTCTGCTTAGACCTGCCAGTGGGTCTAAGATACCTGTAATATATACATATATATATGTTAGTCATACGTAATATATAGTACTATATATAAATGTATAAATATCAGTATATGAAAAAATAAAACAGAAAAACATAAAGGTGTAAGATATACCTATCCCACACCAGATCAATCATTCCACTCTCCTTCTTCTCGTTTAGACCATGTGATGGTCCTCGTGTCTTTCGTGGAGGGTGCTGAGAGGTCGTTGGAGGGTCCTAAGAGGTCGTAGGAGGATCCTGAGAGGTCGAAGGAACATCAGCGGCAACGACGGTCTGTGTATGATCCGCTAACTGCATCCCTGCATCCATCTCCATCTCTTCATCACACTGTAGGAGCATCTCATCGTCAACATCCATAATTTGCACAATATCATTACATAAATATATAGTCAGTGACATAAAATTGAGTCATAAATAATCATAAATTGTACATGCATGTGTTGAGCATTCACTTTTAGGCCAGACTTACTTTTTGTTCATTTTTCCACCCACAACCC
>CM041778.1:112708157-112740634 GCA_023374045.1 Limonium bicolor
TTTCTTAGGAAAGATTTTGTCAGCTCTTTTTTTTTATGAAAAGGAACCTGCTGTATTTTAAGAAATACAATATGAAAATACTATTTACCTCTTTTATTTCTTAATATGATATTTGGTAAACTTATCCTTATACATCTTTTGTTTTGAAAGACAATCTTATGATAAAGTTTTATTTTATGGTGCCTATCCTTGAAGAAAAATATTTACTTCCCTCTTTACAGACCTGTTATCGGACCAACTGTTTTGCTATGGTCAAGCTTGGGGTGGGCCTCCTCTTCTTGTCGGCTTCGGGTGGCATACTGGTTGTTGCTCTGGAAAGAATGTTGATTACTGTACTGTTTCTGTGGTCCGGCTTGCTTTTATCCCTTCTTCTTATTCTCTTCAATGATTCTAAGCTCTTTGGCTAAGGTAGCGGAGTTTACCGTTCAATGACTCCGATTCCCATGATACTCATAGAACGCCACTGTGATTTCTCCTTGTGGCGGTTTCCTAGGATGGGGGAGGTATCCTTCCCTTACCGCAGCCGCATATTTCCCCGGATCGATGTAGACGATGGGCCTTGTACCTTAATGTTGTGATCCTTGAGAAGAAGATCCGGCTGGCGTTTTGTAGTAGTTTTTACCTCGATCCCCCTCCTGACGATCCTCCGACACCTCCACCTTGACCTCCCTTTTTTTTCAGATGCGGCTGCACCTTTAAAGTTATCTGCCAGCTCTTTAGCTTTGTTTTGGCTATTTCGGATTTCAGATAATTGTGAATCATCTCAGCCAATTCTCTATGTCTTTGGTGCCTTGGTCGCATTTTTCCATCGAGTCGGTGTTGCGCTAGGCCATTCCCGAAAGCTTTGATTAGAATTTTCTCATCAATGTCATCAATCTCCGCTACCTTTTTGTGGAAGCACTCACTATATTCTTTCACAGTTTCTCCCTTTCGCTGCCTCAAATCCATCAGTTATTCGTCTCTTTTTTGACCTTCTTGCTCGTAGTGAATATTCTTGAAATTCTTCGGTTAGCTGCTTGAAACTGGTGATAGATTGTGGTGGCCTTGTAGAGATCCATCCTAATGCTCTTTTCAAAAGCGTCCCTGGAAACAAGTTGCAGAGAGCGAGAGAGCTAATCCCTTGAGTGTTCATGGCAAACATAAACTTTTTGATATGTTGAGCAGGGTCCCCTGTTCCATTGTACTTCTCGACCGCCAGAGCAAAAATGCGGTGGAAGCTTTGCTCTTCTTATTGTTTATGAGAATGATAAAAGACTCATGTCAATTAGTCATCCTCTTCCGTCTCTTCCTCAACAATGATTGGAGTATCCATTTCGGTCTTTACTCTTTCGCCATTACTTCCCTCTAAATCTCTACTTCTTAGGAGTTCTATAGCTTCGGTCATTTCTTCCCATTTTCTTTGGTACTCCTCTTCTCTCTGCATCAATTCTTGTTGTAGAACCTCGTTCCCCTCCATGATCTTCTCGTCAATGGACCGGACTAATCCCTTCAGCATGTCCTCAAGATCTTTCTTAGAGATGACCTCTGGAACCTCAGCACTTTCCTTCTCAGCGACGTGGTTACTTTCTCCTGTGGTGTCTTTCGGCGCTTTCTTGGATCTTGGGGCCATTTTCCGCGCCTAAGTCCTGCAAAATACAATCAACCATTTTAGACCCTTCCGTTGGAATCGAAGAACTTTTTCCCTCCTACGTGGCTTCGTGGTTGCTACTAAGCTGTCTGTTTCCCACAGACGCGCCAAATGAAATGAAGTGTCCTGTCTCTCTTACTTAGATCTTCCATGACTATCCTATATGTTACCTAATTATGGTTACGGACAGAGTGAACACACACAGAGAGAGAGAGACTCTACAAGATTCTAGCATAAGTCTGGTTGTTATGCGTACTGACTTTATTTCATGGGGTACTCCCCTATTTATAGTGTTTTTACATCTGACCCCAGGCCGCCAGCCTGTCTTTTCACATACATAAATACAATTTCTACCTTTATTTATCGTTCAAGATGACCGGACATTCCTACCCTTTCCTAGTGGTTTTGACCGGTCACAGGCAACCGGCCGCTTTATATTCTATCTAGCATGGCCCGTCCGGTCACAGATGACCGGACAAGCGGACGCTTTATACCCACTTTTAGCTCTATTCCTGTCCGGCCAGAGATGACCGGACGTTTCCCATGCCCTTCTTGGTCGGTTCCATTTCTTCCCTTCTCAGGTGTCTTGGGGCTACGCATACTAAGGTGCGCTGTGTCACTAAGAGCTGGACTGTGACACGCAGGAGACAAGTGTTAGAGGCCCTGGCACTTGGTCGAAACGCAGAGGTAACCTGACGAGGTTATGCAAGTAATGGGTTCGAGGCCCAGGTACTTGGCAGTAAGCTAGGCTCACCTTGAATGCAAGTGGGTGGAACCGGCCTTTGTGACTGGGGTTTGGCATGTGGCGGTTGGTCCATGAGGGATCATGCAAGTCACAAGCAATGCCAATGATGACACTGGGTGTCATAGCCAAAGGACGGGAGAAGAGATGCACAAGCATAATTGTCATACTTCCCAATGTGTTATTGTGGCTTGGTCTTGACTAGGTTAAGACAAGCTTACAACGGGGCCAAGTTAACTATGACAAGCACGACGCATAAACACGGCGATGGCAGTGCTAGGCACGGCGTTGCTGTGACTAGGTGTTCGGGTGACGTCGAGTGACAAGGGCCACGACATGGTGACAGGCTAAGGACATATCCTAGAGTAGTGGGTGATTCCAAGCCAAGCCAGACATGGGCCCGAGCTTGTTTACGAGTATGGCAAGTTGCACGGCATTGCCAGATTCAAGCGCTAGGCGCAGGCACACTTGGCCAAGTCGTGGCGTCGAAGACAAAGAAAGCGAGCGATGCGTGCCAAGATGGCTGCGCGGGCGCTAAGGCATGCTTGGGCACGCTAGACATGCTGCAGTGCTGGGCGCTAAGGTAGTAACGAGGCACACGGAGCACGGGCGAGCTCTGGGCGCTAGGCGCCGTGTCACCTGAGAAACTCTAATTTTCAGGGTTTGCCCGAAAGTCCCGGAAAGGCATTTTGTATGCTATTTTTGTGCTGAAGTCGTTGGGATCTCTTCCATGATTATCTCCCTTGATTTTGGGAGGTTGTTGGCTGGTTATATTGGTAGTTGCACGAATTTAGGCGTTCAGTAAAAATTGGGGATTTTTACTGGGGTTGTTACCGTATGTGAAATTTACTGTGGTAAACTGTAAAATTACCTTGGAGGCTTTTACCTAAGTGGTTAAGGTTTTATTTCGATACTTATGGGAAGAATATAAATGCTGTTTATCTTAGTAGGTGGTGGAGATTTTTGTGTGGAAGAGGTTAGAGGACTTTCCTGATTTTAAGAATCGTAAAGTGAATCTAGACACTTTAATTCCTAATAATCTCACCAGCCTAGAGATAAAAGTGGGCTTGATTATCTTGTGGCGATAAGCATTAGGAGTTGAGATATTCTCTCCTTTCCTTGGTTAAATAACAAGCTAGTTTTATGGGTGAATCCTATTACTTTGGTTATAAACCACCTTATGCTCGCCAAGAGAGAAAAGGACGATTCTTGTTACTTTGTTCAGATATTGGTGGCCAAGCCTATCCTCTAGAAGGGGATAGGGGCGGCACTAATATAGGAATTGGTTGAGATAAGAGCCAAATCCAAGGGATTATGAGCGACTTATTTAGGAAACAAACTAGGAGATAAAAGTATCTTTATCTTTGTGATAGTTGACGCCGCTTATCACTAGGAGTTTGTTATGATTCCAGCTGCCTCATTCCCTTATAAATATAAGGAGAGGGAGAACGTGTTGTGGATAGAGAATCATTTCAAAAGCAATCCAAGATCAATCCTAAGCAACCAAAGAGCTAAGCTTCCGTTCCTCACAAAGTTAATCAAAGGTCATTTATTACTCCTTATTCTTCCAAGAGAGTTAGGGGAAGATAGAACATGGTGTTCTTGATCCTTGCCCCATAAGTTAGTTCGTAATGAGAAGGACCAAGGTTAAAAACTCCACCTTTGCTAGAGTCCAAAGAGCAAGCAAGTGAGTTCCGAAGTTCCCTCCTTGTTCTTTGGATTGGCGGAGTTTGGAGTGCCAAAGATCTAACCAGGCTGGAGTCGCACGAGTTGTCCAGCTCCAACCTGCTTTGGAGTTGAGTAGTTGAAGGGGTTCTCGTGGATGGTTGGCTGAGTCAAACTGAGGGTAGTACTGCATTCAAGTTCCTCTTTGTCGCATTTGGTTTAAGCAAAGTCTTGTTGGTGGTGGCAAAAGTGTTGGAAGGCTGGATGGACTTGGCGTGGTCCTAGCCGGTCACAACGAGTAATTCATCATGTGACAAGTGTGGTATCATAGCTACAATTGATCAGAGTTATGTTTGATCAGAGCTACGTTCGAATAAGCCACATTTGACCAGAGCTGCATAAAGTTTGGAACTTTATAAGCTGCACAACAAACCACCGACAACAAATACTTCAAAAGATACAATCTTGTTTCTCTTCGAGTCTCCTTCTTCACCAGCGGCTTCTTTCCTAAAGGTGGACCTTTACCCACTTTCACTTGAACATAGGGCCAGCAAACTCTTGTGATGGTCACTTGATAAATTTGCATTAGAAGAAGTGGTTGGAGGAAGAAAAGGCCAAACGCATTCAACTGGTAGGTTTCGTTGTCTTTAAGTTTGGTTTTAGATGACGCTAATGGTGGAGGGAGTATTACCATCAAGGAGGCTAGTAGACCACCTTGAGGGAGTGTCTAATGCAGAGGAGAATTGGCCAAGATCACCAGCTCGTGAGCATGAAGTGGCGTAAGAGTTAAGCGCAAAAGAGACCTTAAGGCTGCGGATGAGGTTAACTTCTGTTGTTCACACATATCCTTCTCAAGTGTGTTTATGATAACAAACGGTAGAAGAGGCTAAAGCAAGTGTCCAAAGTTCCAAGGTGTGTGGCGCACCAAGTCAAGGAAGAAACTTGCGCCTGGGGTGCAAGATGTTCTTCGTCGTGAACCGAGACATACGAGGCTAGAGCTGATGTTGGCGCAATAAAGGTGAGACCTTTAGGTGCGGCCAAGGGTGTGGAAAATCTGAACGACGCAAAGAACCAACTGTGGGCTGATAAGGAAGGTTTGCAAGAGGATTTCCTAGCTACCGCCTGTGATCCAGCAAGGAGAGGTAGGATGGTGCTTCCGAGGGTCCCAAAGTTGGAACTTGGTTCTTCTGGTGGCCACGGCGGGCCAAAGAGGAAGGCAAGTGGGAACCCTAATTTGAAGAAGGCTTGCGCATCCGGATGTGCAAGGTGTGGGTTTGTGACCAGTGAATCAACATAAAGTGAAGCCTTAGTTTAGTACGAGGCCGACGCGGATGTACGGTCCAGATTCGGTGCTTGGTAAGGCTCTTGCTGAAGCGGCTGAGGTTGATAAGAGCTTCAAGGAGTGTTCGAAGGGAGTTAGTCAGGGAGGGTAGACTTGGACCTCGGTAAGTGGTCTTCAGAGGAAGACTTACCCCTTGTGGTCTTATGGATGATGGTACTAGCAAGAGGCTAAACGACTGGAGGAAAGAAGCAGATGGGTTGCGTGCAAGGACAAGGCACATGTGCTCAAGGACTACCCTAGTAATTCGGTTAAGGGTGAGGAGATAGTCCAGACTATCCATGTTGTGGTCATGATGATTTTGCTCCTGATGTCCGAGGCGACAAGGTGCTCTATGTCGAGGTGTCAGCTGATGAGAGAGCACCATTCTTGCTCAACTCCAAGGCCAAAGTAATTCTCAATAAAATGGCATGAGAGTGTATGCCGACGATGTTCTAGGTAGATTTTGGGAGTTAATCCTTCCCATTATAATCCATGTAATGTTTTCCAAGGTTTGAAGAGTACTCCTCCTCAAGAAGAAGAACTGAGGCCACCGTAGAAGAAGGTTAAGGTTGAACCTCCTTCCCCTTTTCATTCAAGACCGCTAAGTGAGAATGAGTATGATCTTTATATGGTGATGGGTCATTGTTTCCTTAAGTACATGGCTTAAGAGGTTATTCCAGTTTGAGATGGTTTGTTTAGTTTTCATTGTTGGGTTGTTGGTCAATTGTAACAATGGTAAACTCCTTTTCCCTTGTTTGGATGAATAAAGTATTTCTTTGTTTCATACTTTGCATGTGTTGGCGTAAATACCACTTGTGTGTGAGTGAGGGCAGTATGGTGCCTTATTGATGCGAAAGAGACATGGAAGTAGTGGATTTATGGTTAGGAGTTGGACTCCTAAAGCAAGAAACAAGGAGTTATTCATTACCTCATGTGAAGTTATGATCATGTGTGGTACGGGAGACCCTAATTTGGTAGGGCAAAAGGGAAAAGAGGTTAGGTAGATACCCAAGCTCAGTTGGGGGAGCCTAACTATCCATCTAAAGTTGAGGACAAATTGGCAAATCAGATTGGGGAAAGTATGTGGCAAGTTGGACAAGCATGGCCTAGAAGACCCTACTTTCCTTTTGAAGTTGTATCCGGATACGAGGCTGGAAATTAGAGGGGCATTCACTGAGTCATGATGAAGGTGGGAGTAGTCATGGACTTAGTGTCGAGGTGAAGCCCTAGAGGATCAGAGAGGATTAAGGATCCAAGTGAGGTCCCAGGATTTGGGACTTGTCACACTACGATGGCGTGGTGTCAAAAGACGAGATCATGGTGCGCGAGGCGTTCCAAGTATCGATGGCATGGGCATGCTAGGCAGGCAGCGCATCGACAAGGATGACAAAGCCTTGACAAATAGAGGTGTGTGAGGTACGAGACATTGGCATGATCGAGCGCGAAGCGTAGCAAGCGCAAGGCCATGTGAAGATTGGTGTGAGGCGATGTGGACGTAGAGCTTGATGGGTGATTGCGCTGGGCGCAAGGCACGAGACACGCATATCTGGGGTAAAATTCTAGATACTTTGTGATTATGTATTGGTTGACGTTATGCTTGTCTATGAAGTGATGTACGACTCACAAAGATAGACAAAAGAGACGTTGAAGATACTAAAATGAAAGAAATGCCAAGCCATATGACGGACTAATGAGGAGTTTCCAAGGAGATGGTCTTGCCCAGAAAAGGCAAACTTTCATGGCTTACTAAGATGTGAATGGCCAAACTTGAGGAGTTGAAGTCCATCCTATGGGCAAGTTGTGGTCACCTTCCCTGGGGATGAGTGGTAGGCCATACGAAGCATGGTAGACATATGGCGATATGTCACCAAGCTAGGATTCAAAGGTATGATGATACGCTTTGTGGCTTAATTATGATTAAGCAAAGTTGTTTTGATGGTTGCTAGGCCAGAGCAATAAGGGAGGCGTGAGGGCACCACATCAACAACTTGAAGGAAAATACTTGGGGTTCGAGTCCCAGAGTCCAAGACCACACGAGGCTTTGTGAGGACGTCATATCTTGGTTGGGGGAGGATGTCACAATCCAAACTCCAAGGGTGATAGCACTTAACCTTCGCCCCCAACAATCAAAGGAACTCATTGGTTGTGGTGATCACCGAGTGTTACTCAATGCAAGGAGGACTTGAAAGCTGGGCTTGCCGAGTTAGCATGTGGGTGTCTTGGGGCTACGCACACTAAGGTGCGGGTTGTGTCACTGATTGCTGGCCGTGACACACGGGAGACAAGTAATGGGTTAGAGGCCCTGGCACTTGGTCGAAACACAGAGGTAACCTGATGAGATTATGCAAGTAATGGGTTCGAGGCCCAGGTACTTGGCAGTGAGCTAGGCCCACCTTGAATGCAAGTGGGTGGAACCAGTCTTTGTGATGAAGTTTGACATATGGCGGTTGGTCCATGAGGGATCATGCAAGTCACAAGCAATGCCAATGATGACACCCGGTGTCATAGCCAAAGGACGGGAGAGAGATGCACAAGCATAAGTTGCCATACTTCCCAATGTGTTACTGTGGCTTGGCTTTGACTGGGTTAAGACAAGCTCACAACGGGGCCAAGTGAACTATGACAAGCACGACATCCTAAGACACGGGCGGTGGTAGTGCTTGGCACGGGTGTTGGCCATGACTAGGTACGCGGGGCAATGTCGAGTGACAAGGGCGACGACACAGTGACAAGGCTAAGGACATGGCCTAGGGGCGCTGGGTGATGCCATTCCAAGCCCATACATGGGCCAAGACCTTGTTTATGGGTATGTCAAGATGCACGAGCAATGACAAGATGCAACCGCTAGGCGCAGGGAACGCTTGGGCACAAATTCGTGGCGTCGAAGACAAAGGCAAGAGCGAGTTATGTCAAGATGCAAGCGCTGGGCGCTAAGGCATGCTTGGGCACGCCAGGACATGCTGCAAGCGTTGGGCGCTAAGGCAGCACGAGGCACACGGAGCACGGGCGAGCGTTGGGCGCTAGGCGTTGTGTCACCCGAGAAACCCTAATTTTCAGGGTTTGCCCAAAAGTCCCGGAAATGTATTTTGTATGCCATTTTTGTGCTGGATTCGGTAAGGATCTCTTCCATGATTATCTCCCTTGATTTTGGGAGGCTTTTGGCTGGTTATATTGGTAGTTGCACGAATGGTTAAGGCCTTCAGTCAAAGATTTTTACTGGGGTTATTACCGTATGTGAAATTGACTGTGGTAAAGTTTGAAATTACCTTGGAGCCTTTTACCTAAGTGGTTAAGGTTGGTTTCGATACTTATGGGAAGAATCTAAAGCTGATGGTTATCTTAGTAGGTGGTGGAGATTTTGTGGGAAGAGGTTAGAGGCCTTTCCTTGATGCTAGGAATCGGGTAAAGTGAATCTAGACACTTTAATTCCTAAATAATCTCACCAGCCTAGAGATAAAAGTGGGCTTGATTATTGTGGCAATAAGCATTAGGAGGTTGAAATATTCTCTACTTTCCTTGGTTAAATAACAAAGCTAGTTTTATGGGTGAATCCTAACTACTTTGGTTATAACCACCTTATGCGCCTAAGAGAGATAAAGGAGGAATCTTGTTACTTTGTTGAGATATTGGTGGCCAGGCTTATCTCTAAGGAGATAGGATTGGGGCGGCACTAATATATGAAGTTGGTTGAGATAAGATGCCAAAATCCAAGGGATTATGAGTGACACTTATTTAGGAAACAAACTTGGAGATAAAAGTGTCTTTATCTTTGTGATAGTTGGCGCCGCTTATCTCAAGGAGTTTGTTATGATTCTGGTTGCCTCACTCCCTTATAAATATAAGAAGAGGGAGAACGTGGTGGGATAGAGAAATCCTTCCAAAAGCAATCTAAGATCAATCCTAAGCAACCAAAGAGAGCTAAGCTTTCGTTCCTCACAAAGTTAAGATCAAAGGTCCTTCCTTTACTCCTTATTCTTCCAAGAGAGTTAGGGGAAAGATAGAACATGGTGTTCTTGATCTCCTTGCCCCATAAGTAAGTTTAAAATCAGAAGGGACCAAGATTAAAGACTCCACCTTTACTAGAGTCCAAAGAGCAAGCAAGTGAGTTCCGAAGTTCCCTTCTTGTTCTTGTGGATTGGAGGAGTGTGGGAGTGCCAAAGATCTAACTAGGCTGAAGTCGCACGAGTTGTCCAACTCCAAACCTACTCTTGGAGTTGAGTGGTTGAAGGGGTTCTCATGGATGGTAGGCTCAGTCAAACTGAGGGCGGCACTACATTCAAGTTCCTCTTTGTCCCATTTGGTTTAAGCAAAGTCTTGTTGGTGGGTGGCAAAAGTGTTGGAAGGCTGGATGGACTTGGCGTGGCCCTAGCCGGTCACAGCGAGTAATTCATCGTGTGACAGCTGGTTAATTTCTGCCTGACCTGTCCCCAGACAGCCTTACATGGCTAGGTTCCGGCTGGGCACCTAAGTGCCTGAGAGCCTCAATGGCTATAGTTTATCCACGAATGGGGATATCGGGACACTTGGACTCCTTGGCGGTGTTGGGCCCATGCAGCCCACACCGGCGGCTAGGTGGGCTAGTCGTGAGTCACCTCGGGCAGCCTGAAGAGCACCCAGCTAGACACGTGAGTGCCTAGAACATGTCTATTGACATGTCCCACTATCTATAGCTGGAGTAGTGGGCTCCAACGACTTCGGGGCCTTGCTCCCTCTGCCAGTGTCCCTGATATTGAGTTAGGCCAGCATGCGCTTGTCATATGACTGGTTCCGCACTTAGGCAAGTGCGGGAGTGCGAGGGGCGACGCACTAAGTCCAAACTTGTGTCCGGAATGGTCAAGATGGTCCGGGTGGTGGTGAGTGCACGGCGTGGCCCACATTAGTGCATCCCTACTAAAGGTGTCTTGGCACTAGGGTTGCTCCACTAGGAAAGGTGTTCATTCAGTGGAGTGCCCTGCACATCCATGCCTTTGGGAAAAGGGATGTTAGGACGTGGAAACTCACCGTGGGGCGGTTCAAGACCACCCTTAGTCATGCAAGTGGCACAAGGGTTGGTTCGGGCAGGCTGGTCAGGCTTTGGCCCAACGCCAATCATGAGTGTTGCTTGTTTGGTTGCCTAGATGTTGTCTCTTTATGCTTGATGTGTGTGCTTACGTGTTATTAGTGTGCTATGCATACCCCTGGACTTGGCTTCCAAGCGAAAAAAAATTTATCTTGGTAAAATACTCATGACAAAAGAGGTATCAGAGCCATAACATGTCGGTTGTCCCTATCTTTGCAGGCTTGAACATTAGTTTATACGTTGGAAAGGTGTAGAAGTTATCCGAAGTTTGCACAAGCTAGTTGCTATTGTGGTTGTATAGACCCACGTTTTCAGGATGGCTTCTAGAACGACAACATCACGAGCTGAGCTTGTAAATAGATTGGATATAATTGAGTGAGTACTCGGCCTCACTGACCGTGATGCCTCAGAGTTTGGACCGGAACATGATATACTCCACAGCCTTGAGAGGCTGGAGGCATTGGTACTCTATGTAATGAGATGTGTCAAGCTCGTGATGGTCCCCCGAGTGGAACCTTTGAGGAGCAGCCCAGCTCCTCTGATCCTCGCGATGCAAAGCTACGATAGCTCCGAGCAAAGTTATCCCTTTGCAAGAGTCGGTGTCCCTTAATGCGGGTCGTGGCAAGAAAAGAAAGTTAAAACTTTGTGACCCTATGCCGTATGACGGAGCCCGTGACCCCGAGAAGCTTAAGAATTTCCTTTTCAACATGGAGGAACATTTTGAAGCATACAATACTGATGATGATCAGAAAGTCTTCTCGGCGGTTACATTTTAGAGGGAAATGCTAAGAAATGGTGGTGGTGCAAGGTTGAACGTGACCGCGCACGTGGCCAAACCCCTATCCGTTGTTGGGTTGAGTTTAAAAGGGCGTTGAAGGCCTAATTTTTTCCCCAGGGTGCCGATGACAGAGCCTGGGATCGTTTGAGAGACCTAAGGCAGACGTGCACTATTCAAGATTACATTGGGGAGTTTAACTCCATAATGTCTAATCTGCCTAATACCATGAAGGGGATCGTGTGTTCAATTTCATTAAAGGTTTGAAACCGTGGGCACGTTTAGAAGTTCAAAGGAGGATGTTTCCACCCTCGAACAAAGATGGTCGTTCTGCTAGAAAAGGTGGGAATCGGGGAAGACCAGAAAGGAATTTTGGACCTGCCCTTCTCCATGACCGGGATGGTGGCCAAGATCATGCAAGCCCGGAGGCAAAGGAGAAGTTCCCAAAACCCAAGTTGGGCATTAATTGTTTTAGATGCGGTGGCCCACACTTCATGCGGGAATGTCCACAGGTAGCAAATGCAGGGGTGAACACCCTTGTTGGTCCAAAGGAGCAACCACCTCACAAAAAAGTGGATCTCCCAACCTTCCCGGAATCAGTCCTCCACCCCCTGAGTTGAGGATTGTTGTTTTATTGGAGTAGAAATTTTGTACTTTTGAGTGATCACCGTGTAAAATAAAGAGTTTGTCTGGTATGGTGGTCAATGTTTTGTTGACATTGAACTCTTGGATTCCTTTTTGGAAGCATTGAACCCATTTTTGTGTATTGGCTCATGAAATACCATCGAAATATTGTAATGACTTTCGAATGTTAATGGAAATTTGCTATGGATCGATGATGTTCCAGATGAACTTTCTCTTGGATCCTTAATCACTTTTCCCCAATTTGTGTTATGTTTAGAAAAATACTTGGACCCAAGCTGAAAATGGGGAAGGCTAGGTCGAGTTGGGTACATGAGTATGAAAGTGGCTTGTGACGCCAAGTTTCCAACTCAACGCCAGGGAGGCTTGGCTGACCGTGCTGTACGCCGATGTCACAAGATGCTATTTTTTGTAATGCGCGATCAGGTAGATTGGCGCTGACCTCGCTGGTTATGCTTGGCTTGGCACGGGAGGTCGGGTTCCCATTGGATATATGGGTAAGATGACGCTGATTATGTTGTGCACAAGGACGTCCCAGGTGCTGGAATTGGTGGCATGCAACCGAGTGGGTTGTCGTCAAACACGCTGTTGAGCGTGAGTCGGCATGTGATGCCGAGTTGTCAGCATGCAGCCTTGGCGCTAATGCTGGATGCGCTAGAGTGCGCAAGATGGCACGAGGTGCCAAGTTACAACGGGGAACAGAGTGGGTTAACGTTGATCTTCCTAGCCAGGAGTAAGGCGGCTATGGATGCCGTTGTTTCAGCATGCAGCAAGATAAGATGATGCTGCTCGCGCATGGGTGCGCGAATCAACACAGGGTGTTTGGCTATCAGCGTGCAACGAGAGGAGTTGACGCTGGTCACGCAGGTGTGTATGAAATGGCATGGGCTTCCATACTTTCATACGCGACTTGAAACACCTTGGAAAATCCTTGTTACAAAATATACCTTCCTTGTTATTTTATGTGTGTATGTGTTTACTTGAAATTGATATAAGTAAATACAAATGAAAATTGTAGACATGTATACATGTATTATAACAACTATAGATTTTAGGAAGCAAATACATTACCGTCAGTTTTAGAATAGTTTTGGATAAACTCAAATGTTTGGAATATACAAGTCGTACGTGCTTATATGCATGAATTTGGTAGATTTAGAAAAACGACGTACCTTTGGTTATTTAGTTATCATAGCATAGTAAGAGATTAAATTATCATGTGATCATATATATTGGTATTTCAATTAGGAGTTAGACGTGATAATATATATAAGCAGCCTTGTATTATAGCCATGTACTAACCGACCAAGAACAAGTTTTCAACTATAGTTATCGACTGTAATTTTTACAGTGACATGTTGAGTTTATATTACCGGCTGTAAATGTACATAGTTAGCCAGTTTATTCTCTTGTTATCTTTACCTAATTTATACCTTAATATAATCATTATTTTCTAGCTAAAATCAGGCCAAATATAGCCTTAAAATTATCGGCATCCATTTATGTTATCAGCCCGTCATTATCGCAAGTAAATTTGCTAGTATAGCACATTACTAAATCGCCTATATATATATATACGTTGCTGAATCGCTTATATATATGTTGCTTTAGTCAAATCGCTTAGGTATATAATACCTTGTATGTTAAATCGATTATGTATATCGATTATGTATATGTATATAGCTTGCTTAGTTATTTTAGTCTTACCCATTATTATTATATCCTAGCTTATTGTAAAAGTGGCCGACTGTAATGTTAAAATGTGTCATTGTTATAGTGACATGTTAAATTTATATTACCGACTGTAATGTTAAAATGTGTCATTTTTACAGTGACATGTTAAAATGCGTCATTATTACAATGACGAGCTAAGTATATATTACCGGTTGTAAATATATATAACTAACTAGTTTATTCTCTTGACATAATGGTGGTATTAGATTATGTAAGATAACTAATTAATTGTCATTAAAAACAGCCGGTGGTACACCATCATATTAGTATGGATATAGATTAATTACTACTAAAACTATACCATAGAATGTCGGCTAAAGGGGTAATGATTACATGGCTGTAATCGATTCCATCTATTTTAGTCTCGTACACACTTATCCAGCAATGATTGCTATCTAATCTTGTACACACTTATCCAGCAATGATTACCAAATTCTTTGCTGTCTAGTATTTGAAGCAGCCAACATAAAAGTTGTTGTCGGCAATTAAAGACGTCTTCATCTTATATGGGCGGTTGTATAAAAAAAAGAGATTAGTTGGATGAGTATTGGCGGTTGTATAAAAGAAGAAGAGATTAGAAGATGGTATAAAATGAGAGAAGGGGTATAAAACCGAGAGGAAAAAAAAAAACGTAGCAAGTTAGTTAGTTAGGATAGTATAGGAACCGAGAGCAAGTTAAATTAGTTGGCGCAAGGAGCAAGAAGGGAAATATACGCCTGGTGCTGGGGAAAATTTAGGAGAAGGATTAAGGGTCATCAAAGTTGTAGAAACTCTAGAGTGTTTATTAAAAATGGCAGGGAGAAACCAGATAACTTTTATGCACACCTATTTCTTCCTTTAATCATAAATTTTGATTAAAACTGTAATGTGAAACTTTTATGTTTACACTTGAAATTTATGTGTGTTTTTAAGGATTTCTGGTGTTAAATTGTATTTATTAGTACATTACCATATTGAATAATTATTTGATGTTGCCTGTGGTGGTGGATTGATATCGCAAATATTATTTACGGCTATGGTTAGCCTGGGCTATGGTTAGCCCATCCTTAAATTAAGTCTTTCATGATTTATCAGTCGGGTTCTTTACATTTCCGTCCCATGAAAAGAAATGACCAATAGTGTACTCTAAGTGTTATGTTAACCTTAGGGGGTGTGCACACTTAAGGATTATATGGTGAGGTGGTGGTGGTGGAATTTTCATATTGGGAATCATCCCATGTTATTATTCTAAAATAAGTAACCTGCAGGTTTGTTATTAATGCAAAGAAGGTAAAGCAGGCGTGGTATTTTTTTAATAATTATACTTCCTTGTAATTGTTGTGTGTTTATAATAATGGTTTAATGAGTTTCCAAGAGAAAAAGAATTTTACAGGGTGTGGTATTTGTTACTCAGTTTCATGATTTTATCTGCAACCCCTTTTGGGTGTATGTATGTATTTATGGTTGCAGGCGGACTTCTTCGGGAGATCACATGGTATGAAGATACCATGTACGATACCCTTTACGTGTGTGCTTACTATACTTGTTGTAAGGAGCTGTCGCCAGGAGTCACTAGGATTAACTACGAGGAGTGGATCCAGACCATCGAGGGCTTTAGGCATGCAGAATATGGGAGTAACTCAACCGTAACACATTGGGCTGATAGTTTTGTGGAGTATGTTGGTGAAAACTAGGAAGAGGGATGTAGTTAACTCTTTTTGTCACCCCTTCACCTTTTGGTTGTAAAATAGGTACTTAGAGCTAACGTAGGGTTAGCAATGGAAGGGGTTGGTTGTATGGTGTATGGAAAGGAACTTGGCGATGGAAATTTTGATAGCAGGAGTAGTGGTAGGGATTAGCCTGTGCACCTGCAATAGGTTGCAGGTGTGGCGGTAACTCCCGGTTGTCTTTTGTAAAACTTCCGCTGATGTAAACTCTTTTTATGATATATGAATACGTATGTTGATGTAAAAAAAAGGTATTATATACATGTTTAATAAGTAAGGTGGTGGTTTTAGATCCTGGAAACCGGGGTGTTACACGACTGAGTAGGGTCGGCGTTGGTCACGCCGAGAGAGGGCACTGTGCCAGCGATTAAGCGTCAGAGCCAGGTGGGCTGATGCGAGTGCACGCGGGTTGTGTGCAAAAGCACTGGTTTCCAAGTTCTTGTACAAGACCAGTTAGGTCAGTGCAGCCCACACAAGTTGGTGCGAGACAAGGCAGTTAATTCCAACTGAATTAAACAGGGAACCAAGTAAAGATGACCCTACTCCCATGATGACTTTGCCGAGGTCGACAAATACTTTAACGGGGGAGGGTTTGTCACGCACATTTTTGGGCAAGCAGCTTGACAACTATGGCGTACCTTGTTGTTGGCCTGTCTGGTTGCGTGTGATGGAAATCTTAATTGGTATATGCTTTGTAAGTGCCATGGACATGGCCCAACCTTTGGGGTTGGCCCGAGGGTCGGGCCTAGGGGCGTGATGCCGTGGGCACACGACCCTTGTTGTGCACAACCGATGTCGTACGAGCCTTGTTGTGTGCCTTGTGGGCGCAACGGTGTGGTGTTGCAGGCACCCAGACCTTGTGTGAGGTGTCCTATCCCTTATGCTGCAGGGTGATGGTGCCTAGACACTGTCACTGGCACCCAGTGCCCATCTAGACACTGTCGCAGGCTCCCTACTACAGCCGATGTGAAGTTGGCTCCAAAACGTGTGGCATCTTGATAACTTTGCTAAGCACCTAAGAAGGTCAAATGTTACCTTGATTAATAAGGGGTGTTGGCAAAGTTTCATGGCAATTGGAGCTTGCATATGATTTTAGTGAATTTTTGAAGTGTCCCAAGACTATGCCAGGTTTGGCTGCAAAGGGGCATGCCTATGTCCAGTATGGCCTGAAAGGTACATTAACCTCTTTAGGGGGCTGGTGTTACAGTTTTCGTCTTTGGATTGAATACTCTAAGCTTAGTGACCCTATATTTAACCAAGTGTAAGGCTCTTGATAGCGTGGGAAGCTAGGCTTCGCCATTTGGGCAAGGATGCGTCTCGGAGGCCCAATATCCAGGCCGTGTCACAAGGTTGGCGAATGAAACAGCGGTAACAAGTGATGGGTTTGAGTCCCTGGCACGTTGTCATGCGCGGGAACCTGACGAGGTGGGCAAGTCTAGGACTTAGCCTGTGAGCTAGGCTCACCAAGAATGAGAAGTGGGTGGAAATAGCTTCGTGTTGTTATGCGGTATCATGTCAGTAGCCGGCATGCTATGGCAGGCATGACCAAACATCCTTAGGCATTGAGGTTGCCAAGGTGATTCGTGGTTGGGCCATGACAAGGGAAGAGAGCTAATCACAACGTGAGCAGATACCCCTTGACAAGTAGTTGTCATGACGAGGCGCGGCATTGCATGACACGGTGCTGGCTAGTGTTACGCGGGCACTGGCTGTGACAGCATGCGCGGGGTGATGCTTCACACGGGCACCAGGTCCTGCTTGGGACAATGTGCGCTTAACGTCGGGTGACACAGGCACTAGGTGATGGTTGTGGCTGCATGTGCTTGACAATTGACACGGGCGCAGGTTGTGCTAGGCACGGGCGTTGGCTGTGACTATGTGCACGGGTTTTGTTAGGACAATGCGTGGGCGTCGGGCGTCGCGACGCGGATTGCTCTTTCTAGGATTTTAAATTCCTATCTCCCTTGAGTAAATATTGTCTAGAAGCTAGTAGAAGAATATGTTGACTGGGTTAACATATTAGGAAAGTCAAAATTCCTTTCCAGTGGAACATTGAGTTTACCTTGGTATTCCCTGCATTGTTATCTTGTGAGTTTCTACGAGATAATTGCTTGCTTAACTCTATCCCTGAGATAATTACGTAGCAGATAAAGAGATTCCTAAACTACATTGAAGAGGTTGAATTTATTATTCAACTGATGGGAGTTCAAAGGGTAACTCCATATCCTTCATTGTTGGGCGGTTTCAGGAATTAAATTGAGGTGATTCTCAATTAAAAGATGTGGGCGGTTTTGGTCTTGTCGTCTTCCTTTATCTAATGCTTGTAATTAAGGAGTTTAATTGTTGAGAGTTACTTAACAATTAAATGGGCGGTTTTGGGCTGCCTTTACTCCTTGGTGAGTGGCAACTTAATAGGTGGGTTATTGGTGTTTCCTCTCCCCCTAGTTAATATGCGCTACCATTATGAAGGGAGTAGTTACTTGGAATTAATCCTTTAAGAGATGGTTAAGGGGTTTGAATGCATTTAACTACAAAGGGAGTTATGTTGGGAGTTACGGGAGTTATGGATATAAATGAGGAAGATAAGGAGTTTGGTATTCCTCTCTTATCCAAACTAGCCAAGTGCCTATTTAAAGGTGAGGAGATTAGTTTGAGAGATCATCACATCACCACCTTTACGATTGGTATTGTATTCTCTCAAACAAGAAGTAATCTCTCTCAGATAAACTCCTACGTTGCACGAAGTGATCTTCCCCAAAGGTCTAAGTGTGCAAGCGTGAGTGTTCCAGGTTTCCTACCTCTAGTCCTACGAAACCAATACTTGCGGGCTTGATCAGAGACAAGTCCAGGAGGAGCAAGGTCGTAGTGGAACTAGTTACCACAAGAGGGCAGTATTCTCATTCTTGTATCCTTGTTTGGTTCTAAGTTCGTTGAGTGGAAGAAAGGAAGATGGAGGAGGCTGAGGGACTAGGCTTAGTTCCTACCGTCACAGTGCTAATTTTAGAGTGTGACAAGCTTGGTATCAGAGCTACGTTCAAATTCTTCATCGGCAATCGAGTGTTGTGTTTGATTTCTGCAACAACAATCATTTCATGTGTCTTCCTCAGCATCAAAGATCTTACCTTTATCTCTTTCTCTTGAGCAATGTCTTCATCGAGTTTACCTAAGTCTATTGGCGGGAAAGTTGCTTTACTAGAGTGAGGCATGGTGAGAATCTTTCTCCCATCACCGTGAGTCTATCTCCTCAGCGCCGAGTTCTTGATGCTACCAGATCTCTAACGGATATGATCCTTGTGACAGGAGAGGATCACTGCAATCTCCTCGATGATCTGCATGGCGAGATCTAGGTGAATAATTCCTTGCTAGGGGCAATCCCAGACCTAGTAGGGGCGGCGGTGACAAGGGCTCTTAAGGAGAACCGGAGTGGTGGTGGGGTAAAGCAAGAAGGTGCTAAGGACGGTCGGTGGCACGTCGTTCTTGTGATGAGATGAGGACTTGAGTCCAAGCGTGGACAGCTGCGCCATCGTCGTGCCGGCATGATGGTGGCATAAGCGCAGTGGCCTAGTGAGACACAACTATCTTGTGAGACGAGAGGGAAGTGTTGGATAAGAAATGAGGCGTTGGCTGGTTGATGAGGACGGGGTCGCTCATGCCCAACAGCCAAAGGTGAAAAGCAAAGTTGTTCACTTTTCTAACGATGAGAGGCAAGACTATCGTCGTCGAACAGTGGGATCATTATGGTGATGACGCTGGCCAAGAAGATAAGGAACTTGATGGTGATGCTAAGGCCGAGCCTGAGCATGGTGTTAGACATCATGGAGGCGATGGTGATGGTGGTTCCTCAGGTGGTTTTCTAGTTCTCCTTCCGAGGATGGTTCCGGGAGCGAGGAGAAGAAGAGGAGCTTAGCGAGAGTGACTTCTCGGAGAGCTCTGGGAGTTCTCAAGAAAAGTATAAGTCCAAGTATCTGCGCTACAAGGCGGCGTATGATGAGTTGTGTGGACTTAAAGGGAAAAGGAAATTGAAGTTTCTAGATCCCGAGATGTATGATGGCGCTAGAGATGGAACACTCTTGGCTAATTTCTTCCAAGATCTCTCTGATTACTTTGAGGAAAATGATATCAAAAGGGACAGGGAGTGGATTATCTATGCATGGTCGAGGATCTCTGGGAGGGCTGAGCAATGGTGGAGGACCGTAGGTCGAAAGAGCGTACAGACTTGGGCGGACTTCAAGAAGAAAGTTTGTAGGCATTTTTATCCCAAAGATGTTGTCTGGAAGGCTCAGAATGATTTGACTACGAGCACTATGAAGGGCACAATGAGGGATTACGTGTCCAAATTCAATTCCATTGTTGCTGAGTTACCCGACTTGCGGAGAAGTAAAAAAGTCTTCCATTTTTTCCGTGGTATGCCCAAAGATGCGCAAGAGAAAATGTGGCTGAAGAAGCCAAAGACCTTATCCGAAGCGGTTGCACTTGCTGAATCTCTGGGAGATTTTAAGGTCAAGGAAACCATGGGGGCTCGTGGCGAGTTGCACGCTAAAATTAGCACTGTGACCGGCAAGAATAAGCCTAGTCCCTCAGCCTCCTCCAACCTTCCTTTCTTTACTCGATGAACTTAGAACCAAACAGGGATTCAAGAATGAGAATACCGCCCTCTTGTGGTAACTTGTTCCACTATGACCTTGCTCCTCCTGGACTTGTCTATGATCAAGCCCACAAGTGTTGGTGTTCGTGGGACTAGAGACATGAAACCTGGAACACTCACGCTACACTTAGACCTTTGGGGAAGATCACTTCGTGTAACGTAGGAGTTTATCTAAGAGAGATTACTTCTTGCTTGAGAGAATACAATACCAACAGTAAAGGTGATGATGTGATGTTGTGGTGATATCTCTCAAACTAATCTCCTCGCCTTTAAATAGGCCCTTGGCAAGTTAGGATAAGAGAGGAATACCAAACTACTATATTCCTCATTTATATCTATAACTCTCGTAACTCCAAACATAACTCCCTTTGTAGTTAAATGCTTTGAAACCCCTTAACCATCTCTTAAAGGATTAATGCCAAGTAACTACTCCCTTTATAATGGTAGCGCGTATTAACTAGAGGGAGAGGAAACACCAACAACCCACCTCTTAAGTTGCCGCCCACCCCAAGGAGTAAAGGCAGCCCATAACCGCCCCTTTAATTGTTAAGTAACTCTCAACAATTAAAACTCCTTAATTACAAGAAAAAATAAAGGAAGATGATAAGGCCAAAACCGCCCACATCCTTTAATTGAGAATCACCTCAATTTAATTCCTGAAACCGCCCAACAATGAAGAAGATGGAGTTACTCTTTGAACTCCATCAGTTGAATAATAAATTCAACCTCTTCAATGTAGTTTAGGAATCTCTTTATCTGCTCAGTAATTATCTCAGGGATAGAGTTAATCAAGCAATTATTATCTCATAGTAAATCACAATATAACAACGCAGGGAATACCAAGGTAAACTGAATGTTCGACTAGAAAAGAATTCTCGCTTTCCAAATATGTTAACCCAGTCAACATATTCTTATACCAGCTTCCAGACAATATTTACTCAAGGGAGATAGGAGTTTCAAATCCCAGAAAGAGCAACCCGCGTCGCGACGCCCGGCGCCCACGCATTGTCCTAACACAACCCGCACACATAGTCACAGCCAACGCCCGTGCCTAGCACAGCCAGCGCCCGTGTCAAATGTCTAGCGCATGTAGCCACAACTAGCACCTAGTGTCCGTGTTATCTGATGTTAAGCGCACACTGTCACAACCAGCACCCAGTGCCCGTGTCAAGCATCACCCCGCGCTTGCAGTCACAGCCAGTGCCCGTGAAACACGCAGCCAACACCCGTGTCATGCAATGCCCCGCCTCGTCATGACAACTACTTGTCAAGGGGTGTCTGCTCATGTTGTGATTAGCTCTCTTCCCTTGTCATGGCCCAGCCACGAACCACTATGGCAACCTCAATGCCTAAGGATGTCGGGTCATGCCTGCCATAGCACACGGCTATGACATGATACCACATAATAGCACGAGCCATGTCCTAGACTTGTCCACCTCGTCAGGTTCCCACACGTGACAACATGCTAGGGACTCGAACCCATCACTTGTCACCGCTGTGTCATTCGCCAACCTCGTGACATGGCCTGGACGTTGGGGCCCCGAGACGCATCCTTGCCCAAATGGCAAAGCCCGGCTTCCCACGCTAGCAAGAGCCTTACACTTGGATAAATATGGGGTCACTGAGCTTAGCGCATTCACTCCAGAGACGAGAACTGTAACAACTGGTTAGTTTCTACTTGACCTGTCTAGGCAGCCTTACACAGCTAGGTCCTAGCTAGGCACCTAAGTGCCCGAGAGCCTTAATGGCTATAGTTTACCCATGAATGGAGATGTCGGGACACTTGGACTCCTTGGCGGTGCTGGGCCCATGTGGCCCACACCGACGGCTAAGTGAGCTAGTTGTGAGTCACTCTGGGCTTCCTGGAGAGCACCCGGCTAGACACGTGAGTGCATAGAACATGTCTATTGACATGTCCCACTACCTATAGCTGGGGTAGTGGGCTCCAACGGCTTCGGGCCCTTGCCCCCTCTACCGGTGTCCTTGATATTGAGTTAGGCCATGCGCGCTTGAAATACCCCGAGTAATTACCACTATAAATCCCTAAACAATTAAACACGTAAAATCATAAATGCGGGGAGATTATCCGAAAATAACACGTTATATAATTCGGACATAAAATAATGTATGAGCAACTTAATTTAGTATATACGTGTCCGAAAGCGTTACAACATTACATATTAATGTAGTCAACGTACTTAGTGTAACGAATACGAAAATACATGTACATAACGTTACGATAATATAACGTTGTAATAATTAATAACGTTGCATAGTTATGTATAACTAAAACGCTACAAAATAAAAGGGTCGTATATATAACGTAATGAAAATTAAACGGTCGCGTATCTAGCTAATAACGCGATATATTATATGATCTTAGATATATAAATAAGCATGTATAACTTATACAAAAAAAATGAAGAAAAAGGGAGCAAAGACGCCCCCGCTGAGGTTTGAACCATGTACCTCTCGTATACCTCGTGAACGTATTAACCAGTTGAGCTACGCTCAAATTCAGTAACCAATACCAACCTAATTAAACTTGTAATCCGACAACCCCTGTAAACTCACGCAATCAAGTCCTGATCAGGAACAATGTCGAGATAATCTACACCTTGGATTCTGGAAATAAAACGCCACCACCCTTGGTAATCTGAGAACAATACCCTTGGTTTAAATGCAGTATACTTCATCAGTCACACACATGATGGGCATGGCTATAAAAAAAAAGAGACATCAGAGTTCGAAAATTTTTGCTGAAACAACAAGGCATAAGGCCATAACTGCTCAGTGTTTTTAGAGCAGATCGATTACCACCCATTCCTGTCAGGTTGAGCAAACAAATAACTAAATACTCACACAGTCATGGGCATGTAATGGAACACTTAAAAATCTGTGTGACTCCAAATTAAGTACGGTGATTGAAAGCTTCAAGCAGTAACCATTCATCTTGCTCCCCATTACCGACATGTGCACAGCAACACCCAAATGCCAAACCAACTTTTCCCTTCTTTCCATGTTGGCACAAACTCCTCCGTCGACATTTCCCAGGAGCCATTCTTTTTGTGAGTAAAGGGAAGCTCTGATAAGAGCACGTTGGTGCGCCTCCTTTCTATTCTTTTTACACCTCAATATCTCCTTCCCTTCTGTTCCCGAGCTCCAGCGAAGACGCCCACAAGCCCTGCCTGCCTTGGCCTCGTTTAGAGGGGTCAAACAACAGCAAC
This sequence comes from Limonium bicolor, assembly GCA_023374045.1. Taxonomy (NCBI): domain Eukaryota; kingdom Viridiplantae; phylum Streptophyta; class Magnoliopsida; order Caryophyllales; family Plumbaginaceae; genus Limonium; species Limonium bicolor. Next base: position 112,731,301 of record CM041778.1, read on the forward strand.
AGAGAGCCATTTTCCATCTCCTTCCTTCTCTGATCACGGTGGCCGGCATTCCCTCTGCATAGAACACCAAGCAACAAATACAATAAGTATGATTGTCGGTGGCGAACAGAATAAAGAAACCTGGAACAGGAAAACAAAACGCTAGCACATTCCCTTAACAACCTAACTCACCCACGGCATATCAGTAGAGGTAAATGACTGAAACAGAGAGAAGAAGCTGGGGATAGAAGCAATCCAACTCTAGCCGCCCACAGTAGATGTAGCTACTGGAAAACAGACCATCATGAAAACCCACACCAGAAACGCATATTAATTAGTCAAAAACAAGGTAAATATTATACTAGAATGTGGCGGTACAATCTTCGTTTTCTTTTCCCTTCTGCTTCACGCAGGGACTGTGTTGTTCTTTTTTTTTTCCTCTGCATGTAACTATCCTTCCTCCTGCATATTCCATGCAACAAGTCGTTGAATCCCTTCCTTGTCTCCAGTTGACCGAGACAGCCCCTAGATCCCTGCAAGCTAGCGAGGCATATGTGCACCCGTAGTCTACCAGCTATTGAGGGCTGTTACAGGAAGATACCAAGCGTTAAAGAGGTTGAGAAAGAAGTTGTAGATGGTAAAGGTGCTGAGAAGAATTTCCTTGACAAGTTGACCAAGGTAACAAAGGGCTATACTCCCTTTTCAATATCTCAAAAAGAAATTACCAACTTGAATGCTGCATATACAAAAAAAAACCAAGAATGGGTGCGTGCATATATGAACTACAATGTTATACGGAGTAACAAATAATGTACATGCGTATGGGTATTGTTGAGGTGTTAGTTTGTCTATAAGTTTAAACACAACTGAGACCGCTAGGCTATAGAGGTGAGATGTCTCTGAACTTAAGGTTTCAACAGAAAACCAAAGAGAATGAGTTTGTCAACTTGAAGCAGATTACCTCTTTTTAAATTCTGTAACATGGTCCTCAGTAGGCTTGCTGTCCTGGGATGGTGTCGGGTGAGTGATACAATTTAAACAAAGTAAATACACCTGTTTAAGCTATCTAAACATGGGAGTGTTGAAGAAAATGAAACTGATATCACATCAGAAAAGGGAAGAGAAAGGGGTAGTGTGCAGAGGTTGAATTTCTATTTTCAGTAACAGGTTTTGTGCAGGAAGTTTGGAGGTGCAGTCCCGATTTTCTTGGAATTGTTTTAAGGCTAGGGCTATTTTAGGATAAGTAACTAGCTAGCTGGACAAACTAGGAGAGATTGGAACCCAAATTCGTGAACGAAGTGAATTAAGGAAGCTCAGCCACATTTTCAGTTTTTACACCTTCATCAGTTTTGCGTTTCAGTTAGCTAGTTCTAAAACCTCTTATTTCAGTAAATGTAAGTTCAGTATCAATAACAATATTATTTTGAGGGTTAAAACTATACTAAAACTCTCAACTCAGCAGCTAAACACCTGAGGGAAACTGAAATGAAATTGAAAAAAGAAAAAAACAGAAGACAAAATACACCAACTGTGTATTTTCTGTTTCAGCTTTTAGTTTCTAAAATTCGTGTTTCAATAAAGAGAGAGATTCAACAGTAGTAACGGTACAGTCTTGGGTCTCATCTTGAAGTTAAAACCCTCATAAAACAATTAACTAACTGAGTAGGCAATATGGGGCAAAACTAGAAATCAAATTTGTGAACAAACAGAAAGAAAAAAAATGACGAAGAGAGAGTATATCAGTTTCTGAAATATTGAGTTTTTGTATACTTATTCCCCAGAGCAGTGTAAGGGTACTATGTGGTCAAGAATGTTTAAAACATTGTCTAGACACATTCCTAAGCCTGCTATATGTAGGAGTGTTTCTAAAAGAAAAACAACAACAGGAAATAAATATCAGCTTGATGTTCAGTTCTGTCCAGATTTCCTAACTTCAGTATTACAATTTGTCAATAGCTGTAACAGACTTTATTGGGGTGGAAACCCTAATTAATACTAAGCTAAGTAACTAGACAATCTAATGGGAACTAGAAATCAAACCCGTGAACCAACAGGGAATGAAAATAAGAATTGTCATGTTTCAGATGACCCAGGGATTTCTGTTTGTGAGTGGTTCCAGTAGCAGCAAGAAACATTGAGTACATACAGAACTTCTTGAGGATGACAGCTGGTAAGGTCAGAAACATTGAGTAACCAGTAAGATTGGTCAGGAAAGAAAAAAAAATAGAAAGAAAACCCATACAAAACAACTAAGGAAGCTGGTGTAGAAGTGAGGTTAAAATTCTGTAGCATTATACCTCTGTGCAAACGAGTTCCAGGAACAATATTAAGGTGAAATTGATTTAATGATGAGCTTAAGAACTTGTTAACAAGTTGGACTAATTGTAAATAAACTTGGGATGTTATAGAAACTAGAAAACACATTAGGAAGTGAAAGAAGTAGTGTGCAGGAACATGTTTTAGTTCTGCAGTCTTCCCGGTTTCAGTATAAGAAGATTTAGGTTGTGTTATCAGTGTTGTCTTGGGTTGCTTGTGAGTTGAAAATATTGCTAAACCACTTAACTAAGTAGGTAAGCGCTTGAGGATAGTTTAGAAGTCAGACTGATAAATAAAGAGAATGATAGAAGAGGCAGTACCAGTTTGGTGTTTCGGTTTCTTTGTAGTTTTCTAGTTCTGTATAAGCAAGTTTCAGTAGGGTGGTCATTATCATAGGTTGTTCTAAATTGAAAGCAAAACTTACTAGAGCACGTAACTAAGTGCGCATATATTGGAAGATTAGAAATATGTGAAGCAAACTAAACTGAAGATATATGAAGTGGGAAAACAAGATGGTGTGTTTTTGTTTTCTGTAAATGGGTAGCTCCTGTATAGCTGAATTACAGAAATATCAAGAGCGTTGTAGTGGGTTGAGTTTGAAATTAAACATTGCTAAAAAGGGGGTGAAACCAGATGGTATACTCATCCGGAAGCTTTGAAGTCAGCTAACTACTCAGTAAAGGAAGAAAGGAGAAATAAACATACAAATCTTGCTGCAAGTTGTCGATTACTGCTGTTCTGTACAATTAAGTTACAGGAGTTGTAACAGTGTCGAACTGGCTTAATAATAAACCCAAGACCTAGTTAATGCATTTGGCTAGATGGGTAAAACACTTTGGGAGAGTTTAGACATCAGCTTGGTAACTTAAACATGGAGTAGGGTGAAGAAATGTGCAGGTTGTGTTTTAGTTTCTGTTGAGTTTCGGTTCTGTACAGATGGGCCTCTAGGTGGTGAGTGGGGTTGTATTAGGTTGGGTATGAATGTAAAGCCTTGCTAATATGCCTAGAAGAGAGAGGGTACAGATTAGGCATCTTGAAAATCAATCCCGGGTGAACTAGGAATGGGAAATAACCAAGTAATGAGCAGGGTGTGTTCTGTTTAGTAGCCACAGTGAAACAAAGAAAAACAGAAGGGGAAGTAGAATAAGGACGTGTCTTAGTAACCTGGAAAGTTGAACAGTGGAAGTTATATTTAGTAAGGAAGACTTGTCACGTTTTTTGTGCTTAAGAGTACTCTACAACATTGGCTAAAGATAGGACTAGTTACTGTGAAAACCGACAGTATAAACACCTTAGGAGTTAGATAAAGCCTGAGAGTACACTTGGGGGAAATTAAAAAGGAAAAAATAAAAATAAAATAAAATAAAATAAAATGTATATATATATATATATACATTATATATATATCAAAGAAAAAAATACTAATAAATAGCTTCCTATAATTGAAAGTTAAGGATAAGGGAGTGAGGTACCGAACGTAAATTGTTGGTTTCGTTTTGTAAGTTCTGCGTAAGTAGTTGGTTGTGTGGGTAAAGGAAATACAATGATTAATAATAGACCTCAACTTGCGCTAGGGTACTAGACTAAGTTGTTGTAAATCATAGTCGGGTTATAAGTTAATTACATGGAGTTAAATTGGTGAATAAGTGGAGTTGCAAGTACCCGGGAAATTTTGGGTAAGTACTTGCGTGAACCCTCAAGAGTAGATAAATGAAAGGAAATAAGGAACTTTATGAACTTTAAGGCACGACTACATAAAGCTAATACGCTCGCATTACAAATTTAGGAATGTAATGGGCGGTCGCACGGGAGAATCCCAGAACGAGGTAGGTAACTCCTACAGTCTTAAGGTATGGACATGTGTGGTTCGTATGTTGCCGTGTTACACGGCTTGTTTGTTGTGTGCCTTGTGTGAAAATGACCATAAGATTAAAGCATGGAATTGGATTGCTTGCTTATCTTGCTTATATGATTACTATATCATTGTTGCATATTATTTGCGCGCACACAGTAGTTTAGTCCCTTCTCATTTATGGAACTTGAGATGAAACACGACGAACTACGCAAACAAAACAAAACAACTAAACAAGAAGAAAACTCCTCTTAAACTATAGAGGGCTTCCAATGACACCCACTATGGTGTCAAACTCATAATGATAATGAAAAGTAGAATACCCATTGGTGGAATACATTCTGAAGTCTAGAGGTGACCCCGCTTCCTCGACGCATGACGCCGGGAATTGAGGATTAACTGTGGAGAAGACGCCCCTCAACTTGAGGTGATAAGAGAATGCACAAATAAACCCTAAGGAGTTAAGGAAAGATTGGCACCTACACGATATGGTCACGGGATCTAACTATATTCCTAGACCTGGTGCAAGAGAAGAGAAAGAAAATACATATTATGGGAACAAGAGAAAAGCAATGAAAACACAACGCTCGAAAGATCCCATGGTGAGGATCATTAGTATAATATACTACGTACCCGTTTTAGTACTTACATGATCGCTGTTGCTATACTAGCAGCTCGTTGTGCTTGGTTGTGTGTTTGGTGTTGCTATGATACTGGTATGTTATGCATGGTTGCTTGTTGCTAATGCCAAGCTACCTTTAAGTGTGTATGATATCATGATGTTTGTGGGGTGCTTTACTGCTTTATTATAGCATGTAATTGCTCTTAATAATATTCGACCAAGTAGTCGTGTAGCCCGGCAACATAAGGGCTACACATATTCATACTCAGCATAGTTTTGCTGAGTCCTTTATTTTTACAGGTAATCGTCTGGAACGTGACGGAGTGTAGGTGAAGGACTATCATGGGGGTAGTCCACTCGGGCAAGACTTATGAGTTGTTCTGTCCAATTTATGAACTGTACCCTGTAGAACTAAATTCAGAATGTAATGTTTCACTTGTATTGTTTTACCTAGTGGCCATGTTGTGTACACTAGGTATTTGGGAATTGTATCTATATTGTACATGAGTTTTTATTGAGGGTTGTTTCCTGTCATGCAGACCGTAACTTAGTATTGGTAATGTGGTCTGTCAACCACGTGGGTGGTTGGCATCTGTAGCACTCAGATGGGGTTTATACCGCTGCAAAGTTAACTTATGATATCGTCAGACGCTTCATTTAATCTATGGATGTTTTATTCGGGGGTGTTAAAGAAAGTCGTATCAGAGCGTAGTTACGCTCTGATGACTGGAACAGGAAATACCAAGATTAGGAATTCTGACAGTGAGTTAAGGGTTGGGGTAGTACGTGAGGCGCGTTAGTTAGGGTTTTCACCAGTGTTTACTGGATACCCACAGACCCCTACACCCGACCTCCACATCCCTAGTTAAATTCAGGGAAAGAACGCCGGAGAGGTAGAAAGCCACCTCACACTCGGGAAAACCCGATCCGGCAATAACTTAATGTTATTAACCCGTGAAGAAAAGACTATATCATACAACAGTCCCAGGATTCGAAGCTTTGACTAGAGCGTGGAGTTCAAAGACATCGCCAAAGGAATAATACCCATTGAGGGACCAATTTTAGCGACAACTTGGGTCGACATGCTTAGCAGTCGATAGGACCCTACCTCACAAGCAAAGAGGACCGAAATACCCTAAAATTTATGAAATAAATAAAGCTTAAATAAGCAAGTAATTAAGCCAAAAATAGGGACTAAAAATATCCCTAAAAATAAAGAAGTAAATGAGGCTTGGCTAAGGAATAAATTAAGGTGAAATGGTGAAGTATGGATAAGAGAGCTATGGAAATAAATTATGCAATCCATACACTAGGGGGGATTAATGCCAGTAAACCTCCCCTGAGATAACGAAATAAAGGAACATGATTCGAAACAACAGTAATCAAGTAAATAAAGTTGGTACAAACAATGGTACCCAATGCAACATAAAAACCAGCGTACCTACTGCTCCAATACACGGTATTACCGCACTATCCAAGATCACCCCAGAAATGTGATCTCCCTTGTAAATATCTAAATAACAATGTGTAATGTTGCTATTACAAGATTATCCTTCCAAACACACTTCATTCAAAGGAGAAAAGTTCCTAAATAGATTCTGAAGAGCGGCCTCCTTAATTTAGGAAAGGCAATAATAGTCACAATTATGATCAAAGGACCAAAGAGGAGCACCTAGTAAGACTAATGGGTCTTTGACTAAGAAGTAAGCCTTGAATAATTAAACACGAGGAACTCTAAACAAAATTTATCAAAATATATATGTACAAATGTACATACGTACAAATCAAGAGAGGCGAGATGTCAATAAAACTCAAGGAGAAAATGGGGTGCAACTAAAGAAGGTCAAGTGGCACTGTGTACAAATTGGGTTTCGAGAATCGGATACTTTTGCTAACGGACTTATGAGACTCTTTTGAAAAGAAAAACACAATAAGGAATTTCAAAAAGGAGAACTACTTGTGTCAATCTTCGTAGAATCTTCCTTTGACTCTGGATTTTGCTTCAGCCATGAGCTGAGTCTTTGTTGTGACGTGAGCGCGTCTACATTGTGAACAATGAGGGGCTGTATATCCCCTGTCCAGAGAGGGCATTGTGAACAGTGAGGGGCTATATATCCCCTGTCCAGAGAGGACATTGTGAATAGTGAGGGGCTGTATATCCCCTGTCCAGAGAGGACATTGTGAACAGTGAGGGGCTGTATATCCCCTGTCCAGAGAGGACATTATAAACAGTGAGGGGCTGTATATCCACTGTCCAGAGGGGACATTATGAACAGTGAGGGGCTGTATATCCCCTGTCCAGAGAGGACATTGTGAACAGTGAGGGGTGTATATCCCCTATCCAGAGAGGACATTGTGAACAGTGAGGGGCTGTATATCCCCTATCCAGAGAGGATATTGTGAACAGTGAGGGGATGTATATCCCCTGTCCAGAGAGGACATTGTGAACAGTGAGTGTAACACCCCAACTACAAACAACACACTTAACAACACTTGCAGCGGAAATCATAACTCACAACATAACTTAACTCCTTGGTGTTACACGTCGTTAGCCACCCACGTGACTAACAAGGCTAACATACATACATCGTACCGGTCTGATGGACTAAACTCCCGAGCAACTACACATTAATCTCGTTCCATGTTCACATTCATTATACACTTACATTACCACTGTACCGAGTAATTACCAATTAACGCCGATACAATTTCGGTCTTACTACATCTGCAGCACATCCACAATTTACATGACTACCCACGTACAATCAACTACCCCTACCCGTCCTACTCTCAAACGGCCTCCAGTTCCTTGTACCTGAAACAGGAAAAGAAGAAAGGGTGGCCCCCCAGGGGCTCAGCACCTTTGCTGGTATGGTAATCCCGCAGCCCGCATGCTACCGGGCCACGCACAACTAATTGTCGTCTTAGCATGCGATTGATTTTATTTAAACATACACAACTACACACATACTTCATGCTTAGAAGCAAACATCCATTAGTAGGACACAAACACTAAATTAACACACACAACATAACAACACACTTCACTTAATAACATATACAAAACTTAGTTCCATTCTTCTTAGAGAATGTTCACTTTTCTTAGGATAAGCCAGAGGTAATGTAAGTCCGGGCACCCCATACATACATTTTCTTCACTTAGGTATGGTGGCCTCATATAGGACCGATCACAACATACACGATTTCCCCCTAACTCCAATAATGATGAGTTAGGTAAGCCTTGGTTAAGCTTGTGGGTGGTTGTAACTCAAGGAGGAGAAACAACCGTAACATAACAAAGAGGGGGTCGAAGCGAACTTAGGCATCAACACCCTACCAACATTACACATAATTTCCCTCCTAGCCCGATGTGGAGGTCGGGTAGGTAAGCTTTGGCTAAGCTAGTGGGAGGTCGAACATCCAAGAAGGATATGCAACCCTAACATAACAGAATAGGAGTTAACTCACATATATACATCAACTCCCAAACAACACGCGTGACCGGAACGACCGGATTCCTCACCATACATAACATATACTTATTGGTTAAGGTTCCCTCATGGAACTTATCACATACATACCTCACAAAGTGTTACTAACTCGGTTAGACACATCAGGGAAAATCGCATCCCATTTCAACAACACGGATAACAGTATCCAATAACAACAACATACTGAACAAGTCACATACATCACACAAAGTCACAACATACACTAACACACGGATAGCCGTAGTTAGAACGTTCCCGTGGGTTGGGACGTTTATTCCGAATACCGAGCTTTTATGTGAACCTAAGGTCGGTTAACTATTATTTAACACATATTTAAGGTTAAGCGGTATCGGAATTAATTACGCCACAATAATGAATTACAATAAACTCATTTCATGCTTTATCTTGCAAGGTGGCAAACACACAGAAAACACATTGGCATACAAGCCGGTGTAATCCGGTAGGACACAGGTTGCAAGAAAACCATACCTGTCACCGAAGGCGCACTCTAATGTGCCATCACATGTTCCTTGAAAATCTTTGAACAACTGGTGACATTATAACTATCTCCATTAACATCGGGGTAACATAATTATTTAACGACTAATGCGCCCATGGTTAACCCCGTTAAGTAGTTTTATAACTTGTTTACTTTCACATTTTATTACAACTCTTCACCACTTAATTACCATTATAACTTACTTAACATATCCTTAACAACCTTATAACATTCTTACTCATCAGTCCCCATCATTGGGTAACATTTCCTACCCTTAAACAAAGTTTTTGCTCAAAATTACACTATGTCCGAACTTGTGTCCGAGCTTCCGAAGTTCGGACGCAAGTCGAGACTCAAATGGGTGAAAACTGACGAATGTCCAAACTTGTGTCTGAGCTTTGAAGTTCGGACACAAGCCGAGGCAAAATCCAAAGAAATTTCTACCTGTCCGAACTTGTGTCCGAGCTTCCAAGTTCGGACACAAGTCGAGGCCAAATCTGAGGAAAACTTACAGGCGTCCGAACTTGTGTCCGGACATCAAAGGTCGGACACAAGTCGAAGCAAAATAGCCTAGG
>CM041778.1:112741134-112843420 GCA_023374045.1 Limonium bicolor
GAGGATCTATCAGATAGAAAGAGCACTTCAGGGACAACATTCTTTGTTGGATCATGTCTGATTGCATGGGGATCAAAGAAACAACAAAGTGTTGCAATCTCAACAGCTGAATCCGAATACATTGCTGCAGCGAGCTGCTGTGCCCAACTCCTACGGCTTAAACAACAAATTGGTGATTATGACGTCAAAACAGGTACTTTACCAATTATGTGTGATAATACAAGTGCCATCTTTATTTCCAAAAATCCTGTGCATCATTCTCGTACCAAACATATTGATATTAGACATCATTTTCTTAGAGATTGTTGTGAAAAAGAATTAGTTGGTTCAAAGTATATTTCTACTGAGAATCAACTAGCTGACATCTTTACAAAGCCATTAAGTAGAGAAAGGTTTACTAAGATTGTTCATGATCTTGGTATGATATTCATTAATCACAGTTAAATTGCATATTATTTCCCATGATCGGTCAACAACATGTGAGCAACACCTGTTATATTGTCGTTCAGTAGTCAACGATCAGTTTAATGCATAGAAAACATGTCAAACGACTACTTGAAGCAGATATGTCATTTTTCACAAAAGTGAGATTAGGTTAGAGACAGTCCAACGGATAGAAATGGAAAAACTTCTCAACGGATTGCTGACAACCGTCACGACTGATGCCCGTTGTGAATAGTACCGTTAGGACATGTCAGTGAGTGGACAAGGAGCGGTTGCCAACCGTTACTCAATATCTATAAAAGGGCGATGGGAGTTTTACTCCTGTCACACTATTGCCCTCACTCTTTCTAATCTCTCTAAGCGATCAAAGCATATTCTCTTCTCTCTCACAAAATTTCTGCGAGATTCAAGTGCAAAGAACCTTGCCTCACAGCAACTCTAAAGATCTCTATAGCTAAAGGTTCACAAAAAATTCCAGAAATCCTTTGACTAACAATGGCACCCAAATCCTCTCTCCGCAAAGCGGCACTCAAGGAATCTTCCTCAGGACAAGTGGCCGACATAAGATCGACAGAAGCTCACACAGAATCACCACCTCCTCGACTTTCCAAAGACCTAGAAGATCAACTTGTGCGTCGGGTAACTGGCGAAAGGGGAACTTCTATATAACGAGGTACACTATTTAAACCACTATTTTCCCAAGCTCCATCACCTTATTCAAACAGAACTCCTCAAGCCAAAAATACTCCAAGTTCCTACCTCTACAAAAAAATCAAAAATGTCTTCTCCTGCCCCCTCACCTAAAACCTCCAAAGACACCACAAAGAAATCAAAAGCCAAACAATCAAAGTCCAAAGGCCACTCAACCGCCACAACTAGTTGTTTAACTCGTGCATCTAGGCGCGCACAAAAACCAACAGAACCACAAAAATCTCACTCTACTCCAGAAAAGATCACACGACGACTGCTCTTCTTTGATGATGAAGAAGAAACTATCTCAACTGAAATCGAGGCAGCTGTACGACAACTGGAAGAAGAGGAGGTTCAAATCAATGAACCAGAGCAAAAAGACACTTCAGTAGAGGAAATACTTCAAGAGACAGCAGCTGACTCCAAGGAAGAGGTGAAACTCATCGCCGAGTCGAGGGGACCACTCGTTGATAGGTCTCCAACACCTCAACGACAGCTTCAGGTTGAAGATAGTGACATAGGGTCTCCATCACATGTCACACTCATGCACAAGGGGCGTGAGCAATTAAAGGAGGAAAATGGCAAAAAGAAGATGGTTCTTTCGCCACATACTAAGGAACTAAAGGAGCTCCTTCAAGCTAAGAAGGCCGTGGTCAAGTCTCAACCTCCTCAATCTCTAAAGCGACATAAGAAACTCAAGTAGCTTGAGCCAGCCTTGATTAAAGCTAAGAATGTCAACGAAAGATCTTGTCCCGTCCTACCTAAGACATAGGACATAGAATGTATGGAAAAGATGGGCCTAGGAGAGGTCGTCGAGCTACTGGAGTTCCAACAATGGATGGAATTCTTCCAAAAGCCTATCCCTGTCTACACAGAACTGCTGAAGGAACATATGAGACACCTTGGACCGCTCCAAAGTGATGGAAGATGATGACTATATCATCTCATGAGTTCAAGATACCGAAATCACCATCTTCAAGTCTTGGGTCTCCGAGACTTTTGGTTTAGAATTAGAAGGACTAATCGTCCCAAAAGAAACATCATGGAGCGATCTCGGTCATCTGGGAGGAAAAATGGTAAGCTTGCTCAACAAAGGAGCAACATTGAAGAACTTTCCTGGGGCTAAAATGTCAATACCTGATAGAGTCCTTTTCAGTTTTCTCACCCACAACATAACTCCACGAAATCAGCGAACACACATTGTCAACACGAGAGACGTAAGGTTACTTTATGCTCTCAAGATCAAAGAGAAGATTGACCTTCCTGCAATGATTCTCCTTACTCTCTATGAAAGTAGACATGTCAATCAAGGGTTAGTACATGGGGGAGTAGTAACCAAGGCTCTATTGAAAAGTGGAGTGGAAATCGACGGGGTCCATGAATGTACACAAACTGCTCAAGACAGCATCTGCTTAGAGATGTTGTCAAAATTAGGTATAAAGACCAAAGGAGATCAGTTAGTGGTTTTCCATAAGCAAACCAAGAGTGAAGGTTCAAGGTCAGAACCTCGTCCAACGGGAAGAGCATCAACACTCAAGAGGAAGAGAAGTCTCTCACCGGTCCACGACATGTCGGGGACCAGTCTGGATACCTCAACTACAGATATTCTGAAGAGGGTAAGAGTCACTCTTACCGCTGTGCAGGTTGTCTCCACTGAGCCAAGTGTTCATCACATGGTTCAAGGAGCGATAGATTTTATAGACTCCCACATAGCCTGAGCGTTCTTTGTCTCCTAGAGACTTATGTGAAACCGTGAGAGTTAGAGTTAGGACTAGATTTTTCTTTTCCATCAAATGCTCTATTTTACCTTTGACTATCTGTTTTACAGTATCTTTTAGACATCAAAGAGAATGCAACTGATTTTTGTTACTTGAATGCTTATGATGGGTACGAAATAATTTATTGTCTTGGCTTCTTCTTCCTTGATTAAAAATTACAAAATGATATGAGATATTTAGTCCCATCCATTCCACTAATCGAAACTCTGACCTTGGCACCTAAAAAGCCTACCAACATAGCCCACAAGACGTAGCACCTCATTAAATGCCACTCACCGATTAGTCATTGAGCATATCCAAAGTGTCTATAAAACTTGCTTACTCCTTTTACCACTCACAAACATCTCACGCAATGGCTCAATATTCACAAAGCTCATCCAGCTCGAATGAGCAAACCATTCACTCCACCATTCGCAAGTTTATGACCACCAAACACCCAAAGAAATACGTCGCCCAAAGCTATGTTCAACCAGACTCCGACTCCCTAACAGCTTGGTCTATCACCTCAAGTATTACTCTATCACAATCACATTCTCCACATTGCATGGAGTTCTCCATAGATTCTGATGAGTCTGATCTTTCAACCACAACTGGATCACCTTTGATCACCGCACCCAAAGCCAAACCTTCTTGGATCAAAGCCGGTTTTTCGGAGGAAGAGCCTACTTGCTCAGATGATTATGAATGGGATACCCAACTACGTCACTCCATCTAGATTATCTTGATCATATTTTATAGTTTGTAATCTATGGAATGTCATATCCTTTACAACATCTTATGTCATGTAGCTGCTCCCTATTTTGATGTATGGAAAAGGGGGAAAGAAAAGTATATGTACTTGTGAGAGTATGTCTATCGTCCTTGTATTATGTATCATCTGAATGAAACCTTATCTATGATATAACATAAAAGTTGTCACTTATGCTATCACTCGTTAAAATTCTTTCATTCTTAAAAACCCTTAATAAATTCAGGGGGAATCTTTCTTAGGGGGAATCTCTCAATTCTTGATTGCCAAGTACATAATAAGTGTATAGGTTGCCATCATCAAAAAGGGGGAAATTGTTAAGACAAGATCCTTTTGTTTTGATGATAGCAAACCTTGTGTTGTCTATCTAATGTGTTTGTTAAGATTCATGATTTCAGATAGACAGGTGAATAAGTGGCTTAGCACTCAAGGTTGCAAGCGCACTTAAGTCATGAGTGTGGCTTAGCACGCATGGTTGCAAGGGCGCTCAATCCACGACATGTGCTCTACCAGTCGGGCACCTGTCGGCGAGAGCTCCAGAGAACTTCTAGCAAGACACAAGCAGTCAAGAACCACACTATCACATATCTCTTATATCAAACATCAAACAAGGACCAAACAGAGTTAACAACGCCGACAAACTCACTCAGATTATTCACAACCACACAAGCAACTTGCTCATGACAAACACACGACAAAAGGTGTATCTCATTAATGTGCAAGATAACAAGATAAGCAAAGGCTATTGATGAACATCATTACATAGCCGTAATAATTCAGAAGAGAGCATTTATGAGCATTAATGAGCCAGACAAGTTCAGACAAGTTGAAGTGTGCAAGTGGTGACCGATCACTTGAGGAGACGCGCCGCCAACTTGCCCATTCACAAGGCAACGCGTGTGCTGGTGGCTCCAGATCAAGTTAGACGAAAATCTGCAGTAGGGTGCGGATATTATATTTGTAGAAGAATGAGTATTCTACTCTTAGAGTCTACAACTCCTAGTTGTTAGTTGGCATCTCAAATAACTTGTATAAATACGTACCTTAATGTTCCTTGTAAGACATTCCCTGTACGAGAAAAAAGATAGAGATTCTGGGCAAGTGTTGATCAAACTTAGGAGTGTGTGTAAGTGCTAGAGAGTTGGTGAGCTAGTGAGGACTGGGTTAGAGTATCAATACATTGGGTATTTGATAGGACGACAGGTCGAGGAACGGTTGGTGAACCGTAGGCCGATAGTCAGGAGAGGGTTGACGACTTTAGGGGTAAAGTCGAAACTGTCCCGGGAGTCCGTGTGTGGGGCAAGGGAGGTTGGGTGAATTTCGTATGTGTAAATACTCATTCGAAATGTGTTTTCCAGTTTAATAGTTGCCTCTCGTCTATCAAGTTTTATTAGAGTCCACGATATGTCCACGACACGTTGATGACTGTTCAAATGAGCATGTTTTTAGGTGTATTTCATATATAATATTAGCACTTTTCTTGCTCATTTCTCCACTTCGGTTAGTTTTCCTCTAGTTTATGTTTTATTGTTTATCTCACAAAATTATTGGTTTAACATGAGGAAAACCAAGCCGGGAGTAAAGTAGACGAAGGGATGAACGCATAGACGTAAACGGCTCAGAAAACGGGATCCAAACGAAGAATCTAGAGCCAGTCGAAGTTTGAAGGAAAATAGGTCACGGACAACATACAACCGCCTGCTCCTGGGCGGTACCTCAGGCGGACGACTCACATAGGCAACCGCCTATGAAGAGGCGGACGAGACTGGGAGGCTGCAACCGCCTATGAAGAGGCGGACGTGGGAGCTGCAACCACCTATTAAGAGGCGGACGTGAGAGGCTTCAACCGCCCATGAAGAGGTGGACAAGACTATGGGCAACCGCCCCATATTGGGCGGACACAACATGAAGAACCGCCTCAAACGAGGCGGACAACACACAAACCACACAATGCGGTTCTACAAGCGGTCGTAACTAAAATCAACGCCCCGACTAGTTTTCTTCTTCGCGCAGTCGTCGTCTACAACTTGAATCGCCTTATCTATCTACTCCGAGCACCGCCTACCTTAATTCACTCACGCATTTTTTGCCTCTGTCCCCTGCAATAAATGAAGCAATCAATGCTTCAATCAATGAAGCACTCAAGTAGGCAATCAACTACAAATATCTACGGAAGACTACCTCTTCATTTCTTCTATAAATACCCATTCCCTACAGCCTTGTACGAGTGCACGGAGAAAACCAGAAAATCACTCACACTCACCTCATCTCATTCTCTTCCAGTAAATCACTCCCGTATATCATTTCACTCCATTAACTCTCTAATTCACCCACTTCACTTACAATAACCTACGTACATGTTCCACTTCTCATTCTCTTCATTTCTCCATTCACTAATCACGTCTCCGTGCTATTATTACTTCCAACCTCTGTCTGACTTATTACCAGTTAATATGTCTGGCTAAGGAGGATTTGCTCTGGGCAAGGTTTTTAATTATGGTTTGTTTAATTATGTAATCAATATTTCTACCGGTTAAAATAAATACAGTTTGTTACGCTTAAAGGTAATCTCTCACCATTTTAATAAATTACATGAATTTATTAAAATGCTTTCCTAAGTCTATTTTGATCAGACCAGGTGATAAATAGACAGGTTAATTAAGCCGTAAATCTGGAGAAAACTTATTATGATTTAATAAGTTAGTATTTACAGATGCAATTATAATTCCTCGAATTTAACGTCCGTTTACATAGTATTGCTCGAACCTTGATTAGACCGGGCATTTTCTGGTAAACGAGTTCTTAAGGGTCTATGACTTAGTCCTTAGGATAATAACAGGAATTTTGCCAAACTAATATATTAAACCGGTAGAGATAGCATAATTAATCAGATTATATAAAACCTGAACCCGGAGTTCCATTTAATTCATCTGCAGTCAGTTTTCTAATCTGCTTAATAATTTCTCTAAAACAAGTCAATTAACTTCCCCCTTTTTGTGACAAGCTTAGGAACTATTTTAGCTCGCTATAAGTCCCACGGTTTGACCCCGGCCGCTTCTGTCTTCTATACTACTACGACCGGGTTTTAATTTGCAGCCCGACGGATATTTTGAGTATTAATTTCTTTCTTTTATCAATTTCACCTGTGCTAATAACTCACGATAAATCCATTCTGCTCACGTCGAGGACGCATCAGGAGCGCTTGCGAGTTTCACAAGCGTCCTTCATTAGCAAACTCGAACAAAAACAACCCTATCCCAAGATTATGAACCTTCAGTGAATCTTCCATCTGCCATGCCTTGCTCTAATTGCTTTTCATCGTTTTCACTTCAGCATTCTTAGCAAGAAACAACTTACCCAACAAACAACGCTCATGCAAAATAGAGGTTTGTAGCTCCATCAAATCTCTATCCTCTATACAAACCTCCTCTTCATTCGTTAGCGTAAGCCCAACACATCGAATGTGAGATCATCAAACCCTTTGCTAAACTCAGCCATGCAAGCAATCGAAACAAGAGGGAAAGAAAGCAAGTAGAAGAAAAGGAGAGGAAAGAGAAAAGGGAGGAAGAATGCAAGAAAACAAAGTGTGATTGATGAAATAAGAAGACAACCCGTCAAATATTTGACATAAATGAGAGCAGAGACAAAAACATGCAAAAAAGTATTGAGCAATGATGAGCATGCAACCCTAAGCCTAAGACATGCAAAGAAAATACCACCCAAAGAGAAAATCGTTCGACTACCCAAATCTAGCAATTAGAAATGTACTACGTACACGCTTGTTGTTGGGAAAATACTATAATGGTATAAACCTAAGCAAAAAAGGGCAAGTGCACCCTAAATCACTATAGTACAACAAGTGTCGTATCCACGAGAAAATTGGTTTCTTAATCTTTAGCTTCGGTATCTAGTAATTATACTAAAACAACAATAAATGAGGGGTTAAACCAGGGGAAAGCTTAGTTGTTCGGTTGACACAATAAAAGCAATAAAAAGCAATCTAAATCAGTTTAAGATGGAATAGATGGAGGAGATTCCCCAAATCATGGACCAATCACATCTTATATAACTAATAAAACATCTTCACCCAAAGAAGGTTAACGTCAGTATATAGCATTAGACACAAGCTCTTCAATAATAGTGCTAAGATTTTGCCCTCTAATCAAGAGTGCAAAAGCTAGGGTTTATCTCTTCTTGGTCACAACCCCAATCTCAAGACCTAAATTTGAAAGGAGTTACCACAAATGCATAGTTGATCAAGTTAGAGCAATAATTAAACATTAAATGAGATAAAACAATTTTCATAAATGATTTAGGTCTACAAGCATTCAATGGACATTTTTAAGGTCAAATCCCATCTTAGGATACAGATGGAAACTACTCAAGCATAGAGGAAAGAGAAAGAGCAAGAGAGTAAAAGGAAGCCATGAATGGAGGTTGGAATCTTTAGTGAAGGTGAGTTCTTCCTTCTCTTCTTTCTTCTTTTAATTCTCCTCTTATTTGTCTTGTTTTTGGCCATTTCTCACTCTTTTTCGTATGCTAGGATGTGTGGGGAGAATGCCCTAAATATTGCCAGTTTAAAATGCTGCTTCTGGGCAAATTTTCGTTCTGATCGACCCATGTGGGTCGGTCGCCTCCTGCAGATGGTGTCACGTGCGTGATTTTAAGTCCGATCGACCCATGTGGGTCGGTTTCCTTGGGTCGGTCCATTCTAGAAGGTTTAGGGAGACTTTGACTGACCCATTTGGGTCGGTCCCTCCAGGTTGGTCCATTCCGGTAGCTTAGGATGAGTTCGACCGACCCAATGACTGACCCAGGTGGGTCGGCCGACCCTAGAATAGCCTGTTTTCCACCAAAACTTCCCAAAATGTCCCATTGTTCTTGATCTACTTCCCAAAGCGTGGAATCTTACCCAAAACATCTATTTCACATAAAAACATGCTTAAATAAGCTTTTACCTAAATTGTAAACAAAAATGTATAAGTTCACCCATAATAACAAAAGGCTCTATAAAGTGGTGAAATAGGTCATTAGTTAAATAGAATGAAGGTGAATAAAGACCCTTTAATTACATTATTTCACCACTTATCAACTCCTCCACACTTACATATTTGCTTGTCCTCAAGCAAAACTAGGAACCCACATGAAGAAGGAATACTTAAAGCAATCAAGTGTTCAAATTAATTCTTGGATTATAGTGAGCAAAAAGGGTGGAAAAACTCACGAGGAGTGCAAAGCAACCTAATCTTGGTGACATGTGTGTGCTTAGGGCAAATAAAAAGATATAAATTTGGGGTATGATCTATAGTGCTTCAAAGTTCTTAAAGATTATTGAACTTGGAGAAATTTTACCATGGCCAACTTCCCTCAAGAATAGGCATTGAGGATAAAACAAAAGGAAAAATAAATATTTGCATTTGTTTCACTTTTGCAACAAGAGATGAGGAGAAGATATTTTGGCATTTTTACCTTTGTATTCATGAACACTCAACTCTTATTTTGTTGGTTACCAATGGTGTCTCTCAAGTCCCTTTTTAAAAAATTTCATAAAAAAAGCACCATTTAGCAATCCCTAGATGAGAAGATAGAAAGAACCACTAAGCAATAAAAATTCACCAAAGATAAGATCATAAGGTTGCACCGCATATAAAATGCTTCTCAATATATATTTTTTGAAAAATTTGATGAAAATTTCAAGATTTCATAGGAAAACTTGCTTCCTAAAAATGTAAATCTTAAGTGGAAGCAATAGATAAGCATATGGAACTGGGTGGTGCATGAAAATAAAATGTCATTTCCCCCACACTTAAATGGGACAATGTCCTCATTGTTCAACAATAAGCTTAGGAAGCGATAAATACAAGAAATTTTCAGAGCACGAAACATATAGCACTTAAGAAAAATATTGCATTGTGTAGAAGTTAAAAGGGGAAAGAACTAGTACTCCCCTGATACGGTATGAGTTTTTAGCAGGGTTCCCCCACACTTGTAAGTGTCAGGGGTCGTTGAAGCGTTGCCTTTGACATTGGGAGCCGAAGGTCCATGGGAAAATTTCGCAAGAGTTATTTTCAAATGTTTCTAACTCATCTCTTAGAGGTATACCCGTTTCCATATTGTAAATCTACAATGCACAAAGTTAAACTAGGGAGCAAAATGTGATTTCAAAGAATGCTCAAAAATCCCGTTGAAGTTAGATACCCAAAAGTGGACTCATTAATGAGTCTAGTAACATCATAAGTAGGATTCAAATAAAACAATACAAAGTGTTAAAATTAAGTAAGCTATGGAATTTAAATAAAGGAAATGCAGAAGAAACAACTAATAGAGTATCCAAAGTTAAACATAATGTTTGAGAAAAAATACAGCTCAGAAACCCAAAATCAAAGAGGACACTACTGGGGAGGTGGGCCACCACGCCAGAACTCCTCCTGTAGGCGGTGCATCTCTTCCTCGACATAGAGCTGATAGGCTCAAACTCCTCGTGTGAGACAGCGCTGGACGATGGCGGGGGTAGAGCTAGGAGGGGGTTGAAGCTGATGTGGTGCTCTGAGAAAATGGTCCTGATGAAGATGACTCCCCGTTGTGCTCGCTCTGGGATGGCTTCACTTTCTGCTAACCGTCGTCAGGGTGAATGAAGCCTATCCTTCTATGTGCGTACTCATGAATGAGGTCCATAGGCAGACTGGGGACCTCTCCCTGGTGGGTACCCCATGCCGAGTCAGCTGCGTCTGCAAGAAGAAGGGAAATTCTAAATGCTGGGTCTCCTTCTTCTCAATAATGTGCACGAGGTGACAATACATGAGGCCGGCGAGGGAGAGTGGCTCATCTGGGTCGGGGACCACCATGTAGTCCATGAGGTAGCAGTTGGTGGAGTTCATATCCTTGCTATCCCTCGGTAAGATGCTGTGGTGAATTAAGGCTAACATGATCACTAGTGGAAAACAATAAATTACACCTGATAATTCACGGTTATAAAGTAAACCGTAATTACATTAGTGAGCCGTAGTTAATTAGTTATGGTTTGTTACGTAACTGTAATTTATTAGTGAGGCGAAGGTGAAGCCGCTATTTTCTTTACGAACTTTCTTTTCGGTTGTGAGGCAAACCATAATTTAAAGGTGGTGCAAGACTTTTACATACAGTTCTCTAATAAACCGTAATTAAAATCTGTTATCTAACCCCCCTCACAATCACATTGAAGCTATCCCGGAGCCACCATGGAACCATTACCAGAATGATCCCAAAGCCTGACCATGTCCAACTATTCTCCCATAAAAGGTCAACCAAACCACAATAAATCCATCTCTGGAGCCTTCAAACCACCTCAAAAATTTCCGACCAAATCCACCCACTACATTGATGCACCTCAATCACATCAAAATCCTTTAAACTACATCAAAATCCACCAATCACATCAAACCACCAATTGACCCTGAGATCTAAACCAAATCAAAACCTGACAACCACCTCGGAGCCGTTGCACACTGAAGCCATGTAATCATATCGGAGCCATCCAACTACACTGAAGCCACCCGACCGCACTGGAGCTATTTGATCATATCGAAGCCATCCAGACATATCAACGCCATCTAACTTCCAAAAGTCATCAATTCTAAATAAAACCATCCATTCAAAGTCCGATCATAAAAACACCAATAACAAATCAAAGACTAAAGAGCCATACCGGAGCCATCTCGAAACTCTAGAGCCAAGAGTCCTACCAAATCTCAAAACTATAGTGCACATCGGGCCAAGAGCCTAAAAAAACTGAAACATAAGCCCCACACTTACAAATTCAAGGGCAATATCAGAAAACACCCAACTATCAAATCCCTCATGAAAAATAAGAAAATGCAACAAAAAAAGAATCCAATCCCGAATCAACCCACAACCAGATTCATTCTCAAATCAACACTTAAAACAATGAGTTTCGTACAACTCAATCAAAGTATAATAGGCCATCATAAGTCATATAGCTAGATGTCAAGAGGTCTAGTTGAGGCTTGTCATAACTCCTCATACTTCCAATTGCATTCTAGGCCTGTCATAAGTCCTAGAGCTAGATGTCAAAAGATTTAGTTGAGGCCCATCATAAGCCCTCATGCACCATATATCGATTGTATTCTAGGCCCGTCATTAGTCCTAAAGCTAGAGACCAAGATCTAGTTGAGGCCCGTCATTAGTCCTCATGCATAACAAATATACCGGTTGTATCCTACGCCTGTCATTAGTCCTAGAGCTAGACACCGAGATCTAGTTTAGGCCGTCATTAGTCCTCATATAATTCGATGATGCATTCTAGGTCTGACATTAGTCCTAGAGCTACACATCGAGATCTAGTTGAGGCTCGTCATTAGTCCTCGTGCATAACCTGTCATTGTTTGTATTCTAGGACCATTATAAGTCCAAGAGCTAGAAGTCAAGAGGTTTAGTTGAGGCTCGTCATAAGTCCTCATATATTCATTTATCGCATTCTAGGCCCGTCATAAGTCATAGAGCTAGATATCAAGAGGTCTAGTTGGGGCCCGTCATAAGTCACCATGCACCCATAAGAACAAATCATAAACCGTAGTGAGAACTTTTGACGCCCTCTCAACCTTGATCCAATTCTGCATTGTATAATTGAATCAAGGGGAGCCATCTATAGACACCAAAAAATTCTCACCCCATAAAACGAATTCCTAAATAAAAAATAAAATAAGAGGGGTCATCACCTTTCTTTTTCAAAATGTATTAACGTGCGTGCCAAAATGAAATCATCCTTTTTGACAAAAATTTTAAATTAATTTTCATTGCATTTCACAAAAACTTACTTCTTCAAAATGAATTTCAAATGATAATCTGGTTTTTAACCCGTCCCTTTTTGTTTTTTTACTTATTTTACTATTTTATTTTATTGTATACTCTGTTTATATTTGCTTATTTAATCGTCTATTCATTTTATATTGTTCTTATTTTATGCTATTTTTTAGTACTTGTTTATCTTATCTTGTTTAATTGTTATTTTACTTGTATTTTATTAGTATTTGCCTTTATTTTATGTTTACCATTATTATTTTAAAAATTATTTCTATCATTTTATGCACATTTTATTAGTATATTGCCTTCATTATTGTTATTACTACATATAAGTTTTTATCTCCATTTTATTATTCCATGTCATTTAAAAGAAGGAAACACGTCGGTGTTACATGTGAAACATCCTTAGTTTTACTCAATACTTTCGTTTAAAGCATTAGTGTTTTTTTTATCTTGCTCAAATCATACTATGGCTTTTCTATTTTTTCCTACATTTTCATAACAAGTTCTATTATTAGCTTAGCTGGTGAGCATAAGTGTAAAAGAGGCCATGGGTCAAGTGTTTGAAACCTTAGAACTAGGATGACTCTTCCTTTTTTTAGTTCCATGTCATTTCTTTTTGACATAAAAATGAGCCTACCCCCACCCAATCTACTATATAAACCCAAATCATAGCAAACAAACCCTAAGAAGACAATGACAGCTATTAAGTGCCAAATCCCAAGTTTTTTTGAAGCTCCCAACACAGCTGATTTTTCTAGTTTTTTCACGTTCTGTTCTTCCTCTTCTTTCTTATCACTTCTAAAAATAATTCAACCCTTCTTCACCCTCTCATCTCACGGTATCTACAACCCAAAAATGGTGAACAAAGGAACATACATCTCTGCTTTGTTCATTCTCTTCAACATAGTACTTTGCTACCCAAACTGGCCAACAAAGGAACATGCATCTCTGCTCTCTTCATTCTCTTCGAACACGGTAATTTGCAACCAAAAACTGGTAACAAAGAGCATACAAATCTTTTCCTTCTTCATTCTTTGACTCACAGTAATGTGCAACCCAAACTGGCAACAAGACAGGTATACATTATACCCTATTAGAGTGTACTTTTAACCAATTGTATGATGACATGTGGAACCAAAAAAGTAAAAAATTTCAATCGCGGATACAGAACGGCCCAAGGACAAGGAGCATGCAGCTCTATGTCAACTTCACTCTTTCACTCACGGTAATCTACAACCCAAACTGACAACTAGAAGCAGTGTGCCTACTTCATTCTTTCACTCATGATTCATTTGCAACCCCACTGAAACATACAAGCTCTACGCTCTTTAC
Source organism: Limonium bicolor (assembly GCA_023374045.1). Classification (NCBI taxonomy): domain Eukaryota; kingdom Viridiplantae; phylum Streptophyta; class Magnoliopsida; order Caryophyllales; family Plumbaginaceae; genus Limonium; species Limonium bicolor. Next base: position 112,754,929 of record CM041778.1, read on the forward strand.
TACTCTTCACGGACGATAATTTTGCAACCTGGATGGCGAAGCAAGGAACATTTGCTCTGCACCTCATTCATCCTCTTCACATCGGGAAAATTTGCACGCTACTCTGTAGAACAAGGAGCATGTCAACCTACCTTAATTCTTTTCACGGACGGTAATTTTACAACTCATACTGGTGAAACAAAGAACATACATGTTTTGCCTCATCTTTCATTCTCTATACTCTCGGTACTTTGTACCTAAACCGGTTTACAAAGAACATACATGTTCTGCCTCCTCTGTCATTCTCTATACTCATGGTACTTTGCACCAAACCGGTAAATAAAAAACATACATGTTCTGCCTCCTCTTTTATTCTTTACACTCACTGTAATTTGCACCCAAACTGGTGAACAAAGAGCATAAAACTCTACATCCATTTCATTTTGTCTATTCATTGTAATTTATAAACCCATCTAGCCATCACTTCGCCAATATTAGATATAGGAACTGATACCCACCAATAAACGGAGAGGAAAAAGTCAGCCAACACAAATGATGAGGAATTGGTGAAATAAAATGTGACCATAACAAATCACATGAAAAACGGTTGATGCGACTCGGCCTTCAAAATCTTCTCCTTCATTCCTCGCCTCAAACATTCTCTTCTTTCAAGCCAGCGACCAAGAAGCATACACTCTTCACGTCGGAAATTTTGCAGAAAGCTGGAAAACTAGAAGCATACACTCTTCACATGGGTAATTTTACAAAAAGTTAGTGAACAGGGAATACGTCCATTCTCCCCTCAATATCTTCACCCTCAATGGTGAATAAGGGGCAACCCATCTTCATTCTCTTCACTTGGTAATTTTGTATATCACTATCAAACAAGGAGCATCCTTTTCTTCGTTCTCTTCACTGTGAGCAATGTTGCAAATCTGACTGGCGAGTAAGTGCTCAACCGTTTTTTTCTCTTCATTATCGGTAATATGGCATACTTAGTTGGTCAATAAGGAGCTTACGAGCTCCGCATTTCTCGTTCTTTTCACTCTTGGTAATTATGCTATTTATGAAAATGTTATCGAATATTAATGCTATACCTATTTGATTATAACTTGCTTTATTTTAGCTACTTTTATTTTTTTTATTTTTGATCAGTAAATGAATGGTTTGTCGCTTCGTAACGTTTAATTATAATGATGGTTACTCTTATTTTGATGATGATTACGTTGAAACCGATTCTATAATCGTATGCACTGTATGCTTTGCCCATAATATACCTAAGACCATAAAATTTGATATTAGCTAATTGTATCTTTTGTTAGATACCTACACAAATTATAGTCACTTTTGGAGATGGAAATTCTGATTATAGTTTTGTGTAGATAGTTGTTCTGGTTTAGCTGACACATATAGATTCTAGACTTTAAATAGTTATTTTGTATACCGAGAAGTTTAGTTCGACTTGAGATATACCTTTGACCCTTTGGTTTCATGTTTTGGTTGAGGTGCCTTTTCGCTTTGAAACTCGGATTCAGTCAGGATTGTTTGGTCGGAAGCTGATTTTAGACCTTGAAAATAGGCAGAGCTCATTAATTTCTATCTATAATTAGTATTTTCCCCTTTCCACATTGTTGCTTGCATTACATTGACTCCTTTACGCACTGATGTTGATTTGAGAATTATATTGGCTGCTGGCATTACACTTATTCCTTAGTGTATAGATGTAGGTTGGGAATTTGATTTGATTCAAGCATTTGCTTATTAACGTTGGTTATTCGACTCAATTTGCTTCTTATTCTTGCATTAGGACTTGACCGAGGTACATACAATCGATTGGATACGGACTGCGTTTTTTGCTTGGTTTGGATTTGACTTGGGCCCACGCTTCTTGATTGGCTTGGACTTGACCATGGGCTTAGCAAATTGAGGAATTTGGTTTGATATTTTCTCATCACTATTAAGACGAAACTAGGGGCATTTGACCCTCCAATTCAACTAAATTTCTTTTTTATATATGTGTTTGCTTGAATGATAAACCGGAGGTAGACCACCCCATCGGTTAGTTTTCTATGACCAACAACTCCCCATGATCATGACTAACAACATGTTTACATTTATAGCATCACTATTTGCCTTGAGAAATTGCTTCAAAGCATGATTTTAATTTAATCTTCACTTGTGACCAACTTGTTTAACCTTAACATTATAGCGTGATTTAGATTTCTTATAATGCACAATTTTGAACAAAGATAAAATTTGCTAAGTTTTGTTTCATTCTGCTACTCTCGCGGATGTTTGGACATGTCTATGATCAATTTTTATGATTGTTCTACTTTGCCTCTGATTTGTTGTTGTTGCTTTTATTCTAATTATTAATTGATCTTATAGGCAACCATAGAACAACCTCTAGGTTTACCATTTCTGAGCTAGTGGGCCTAGTGTAGAACAGCCTTAGAAGGTGTTTCTTCACGGCGCATATCTCTGATTTGTTAAGTGAAGTTCCTTTTCCATCAAAAATTTCCAAACAATCCCTTAATTAAGATTCAAAACTAAAAAAAAAACCAATTCAACTCCAAAAGAAAATCTATTCAATATCAAACACAAATCTGTCCAATCCAAGTTTGAAATCTCTCTTATTCAACATTCTTCAAAGCCTATTCATTAATACCGAAATTGTCTCCCAAAATTCAAACATCAATTCAAATTCCAAGATCTCTATGAAATTTCAAAAATTATTTCTAGCTTCAAAAAATCATTTGCAATCTTAAAAATCCTTCAAAAAATCATTTCTCACTTCAAAAATTATATATGGATCCACTTCTAAATTTCATAATGCACTTCTAAATTTAAAAATCACATTCTAAATTTAAAAAGCATTACAAATTTCAGATTACACTTCTAAATTTCAAAATACAATTCTAAATCCCGAGCTCCGCTAAGGATCCCAATTTCTCGAAATCCTTAAGGCTTTAGCTCTTCTAGCATCTTGAACCCAAAGAACTATGAACCTTCTCACGAGACAAACTCCAGCTCAATCTCGACACTCCACAAGAACTCTGAATGACCAACATCTTTACCAAATCAAACTGAGTCGAATAATCTCGAATGCATCCCATTCCTCAAATCACTTCAAAGACTCAATTCTACAAAATGATCACAAAACCTCTTTGACCCTTCAAAGACCCAAAATGTCAAAACCCCAAATTTCTCAAAATCCTAAAACTCCCAAAATCACAAAGGTCATGAACTGTAAGGTCTGATCTCAACAGGGAGTTGAGTACGTAGGCAATCCGCCCAGGGTGCAACCCCATTCCAGTAAAAAAAAAAAAACCCTTTTCCAACTCTAAGGTGTTACTCATACCTCCCAAAAACACTAAAAAACCAGAGAATTTCTCAGATCTCCTTGACTCTCACAAACCCTCAACCATTAGACTTCAGGTCTTTTTCATTCACTCAATCCTTAAACCTTCCCCGATGTTTCCACTTTGTATTCAATCAACTCTCAACCCATCAATCCTTTTCTTAGGCGTTAACATGGGAGAAAAGCTCGCCTCACCCAAACGCCCTATACTCTCTTCCTATAGTAATCCTATCCTTGTGGCCCTTAAAATGAATCTCTAAAAAGGTTTTGAAAGAAGGCAATCCCGACAATTGAAGACCACGGTTTCTTCGGGCACCATCTGAAGTCGTGGTCGTTGTCACCTTCAAGGGGTGTAACCCAGTACGAACCCACACAAATTCTTTGGTATGATCAAATTCCTATCCATAAGAAACAAATCTCAGAGTCAATTAACGGTTCTTAGAACCCTTATCTTTCCTTCCTAGTTCAATTTAGGTCAAACTAGGTGGTGGCTCTAGTCAATTGCACCTTTAAGGTATAAGTCCGCGTGGAGCCCATTGGGAAATACGGATGATAAAGTAGATATTTGAGGGATGTCAGAATAACGGGTTTCACCCTCCACAGAGTGGCAATTTCTATAATCTTGGCTTTTTAGTCAGAAACATATTTAGATAGACCCCTCCCCTCATACCGAAAAAATCTCTCTCCACGAGACGATACTTAGGAGCATCTCTATAATTCTAAATGCCCTCTAGCCCTGATGAAAAAGTTAACACTTGTGCAGATGTTAACCTTTCCTTCAAATCTTGGAAAGACATCTCATAATCATCATTCCACTTAAACTTCACTGTTTTCCTCATCAAGTTAATCATTGGCCTCACAATCTTAGAGAAATCTTAACAAACCTCTTATAGTAACCTGTCAAGCCAAGAGACATCATACAATAGTCACATTAGTTGGCCTCGGTCAACCCTTTCACCGCCTTAATTTTAGAGGGATCCACAATTATCCATTCATTTGTTGTCACATGACCTGAGAAAGTAGCCTTTTTCAACCATTACTCACACATGTTTTTTAGTGCTTGCAATACAGTCATTAGATGCTCCTCATATTCCTTCTCGTCTTTTGCATACACCAGGATATCGTCAACTTAGACCACCACAAACTTATATAGTTATTCACCTCACACTCTATTCATATGGTTCATAAATACCGCTAGGGCATTAGTTAAACTAATATGCATAAAAGCAAGCTCGGAATGCCTTACCTTGTTTGGAAGCTATCTTTGGTATGTCTTACTTTCCAATCCTTAGTTGTTTATAACTAGATCTCTAACATATCATCGATCCTGAGTTATGTATACTTTTATTGTTAGTTGGTTTACCTCTAGACAGTCTTAGACCGTCATCTTTCTTCCATACAAACTACCAAAGCTCCTAAGGAGGCAAACTTGGATAGTTGTACCCTTTGTCCAATAGTTCCTTTAACATACTTTTCATTTCTTTTATTTCAGCAGGTGCCATTCTATGTTGTATTTTGGCAATTGGGCCGACTCTAGGTTAGTTAATGCTAAAACTCAAACTTTTTGATTGTAACACCCCACTCGTTAAACTCGTGATAATCTCTCTCGTAGCGTAATTAAAGGCGTCTGACAACGGAAGTCTAAACGATACTAAACCTCACTTGGGTGTCACATGCCATTACTCGGCCATGCGAGTAACGAAGCAGAAACTAAATAAATACAACATCCGTAATAATAAACCGCGGTGATGAACGAGATGCCGACAAATCTAATTACAACTCGATATACATAACTAGTGAGCATCTAAAATGCTTCCCAAATTTACAACATACTTAATATAGCTGATCCTAAAAATGCAATAAAAGTATAGTCGTCGTCGTCTACCCAGAAGTCCCGCACTCCGGCTTTATAGCTCGATCGTCCACCTGACAGCATGCCGTGGAGGCTCAGCGATAAACGCTGAGTATGCTAGGTGGACCCTATCGGTCACTTAAGTCATTTTAGCCATCTTAATATTAGATTCATTTCATGTTTTGTCCAATTTACAGTTATAATAAATGCTGTAAGGAAACATGCGTAAACATCAAGTATTCAATCATCAAGTCCACTACAATCCACAAGTAATCATCGCACAATATGATACAATCAATGAACAACCACAAAACAGCGTGAAAGTCATTAAACACGAAAGGCGCTTGTCACTTGGCCTTTAAGGCCCGTTTAGTTGTTATTCACACGTATGAGGATGAATTAAGCCTCGTAATACCAATTAAGTTCACTTGTTAGTTAGTACTCTCGATTACCAATATCCAATGACAGACGTCTTGTTAGTAGACGACTTGTCCTCCACACATTCTCTTGTTGTCACCTATTATATGGCGGAACGCCAACGGTAGTAACCATTCCCGTAACGTGAGAACTCCGAACCTCCTTATGTCACCTATTATATGGTGGGACACCGATGTCCGTAGCCATCCCCTTTACGTGGGGACTCCGTCCAATGATCTATGCGATCGAATGGAGTACTATGTGAGTAGACTTGTACCAGTCACCCACTCTATTGTGATCACTATGCACAACCAGCTAGTCCGAGACTACACTGGGTTTCCCTCATGCACTAAACCTCCATTATGTGATTAACTTGTTAATCAATTACCTCACTCAAGTATTATTGTGTTAGGTTATGGAGAGTTTTATATTATGGCAGCCCTTGGGGTCTTACGCACTTCCTAGAAATAGTCTAGGTCACATTCACATTTGGAATCCAAGCTCTAGAGACCGACATAGTCGTGTCTCGTACCTAAGTGCTTTACTTACGTTAGTATTTAATTATAATACTATATGTATTATATTAGATAACCACAACTTCAGTACATTACGCGTATATGTATGTTTATATAAGTCGATCTATAGTCGACGAAGTATTAGTCCGAAAGGACGATCGCGTGCTATAATAATAACAGTGCGAGGCAAGCAATCATATACACATCTTTAATTCACACAAACATGCATATAAGCACACACATAACATTCTTAAACACACAATAATGTCTGAACCCTTCCTCAGGTCAATTCAGACCACACCGTCCACATACCATACACCGTAATAATCGCTAGCGTGAAGATTCCCGCTCGTCCGGTACCCTTGTAGCTCGTCCTCTAGCGCAAGTCCTCTAATACACTCAACTCTGGAATACAAACTACATATTAGCTCTTTGTAATACAGACTGATTCGGTATCCCGACTAGTCACTAATCCCTCTAGTAATTTCTCGTGATTGTTCAACGTTTATCATTCGGGTTTTAAACAGTTTGGAACTAGTTAAATCAACTTCTAATTATATTATAATTAACATGTAGTATTATTTACTACTTAGGATTTAATCCAAATAACTTATCTCATTTATTCATAGGATTATTATTTATATATAACACACACATCCATATAGTTTGTTACTATATTAATTATATCCTTGACTTATAAACCTTTATTTCTCCTTTAAGTTATGAGTTGGTCAACTTGACCCTCTTTGATCAATTAGGTTGACTTGATCAACTTATACAAGTCAACACTATTATTTATAGCCCATTATATAATTCCTTGAATTATATAATTCTACTATTTGATGTAACCTCTTACTCTATGACCTTCATATACTTGTATATATTAGATATGTGGATTAATTGCTACTTAATCATTCAGTCTTCTCTATTACTAGATTAATACCAATTTACCCAAAACAAATAAATAAAATCCAATATGCCACAACAATTATCCTAGCCCACAATTAATCAATTAAACACCAAAGCAACCGAAAGCTTAATAATCTTAACTAACTAGTTTATGATTTCTTCCTCACCACGTCCAAATAATATCAAGCACCATTATTAACATATTATTCCCTTATCCTTTTAATCTTCGATTACAATTTAATAAGTCTTTAATCTAATCCCACTAACTAACTTAACCAACATACCCATTTTTAAAACCAATTTATGTTTTATTAATATAGGGTTTATGTTAATTAATTGTTTCTTTTAATCAGGAAATAAAAGTCAACCGCTTGTTAGAATTGTACATTTAAAACTAATCAATCTTCACTAAGTGAAACACCCAAAACAAATTGTCGAGATTCACTCACTCTTGTATTACTCGCCACACAACTAGTCTTCTATATAAACGTGGCATCGAACCTATGTCCCGCAGATTAACCTAAGTTATTTCCTAATCTAATGAACCTGGCGCTGAAGCCATATTAGAACATGAAGAGTGTCAAGTATCAACAAGAGATTAGAGGAAATAAATTAAGAAAAGAAAAATAGAAAAAATTAAAAGATAAAAAACAGCACCGAAGATATATGATTGATAAATAAATAAAAAAATGAAAAAAATAGAACAGTAAAGCGTACGAGTACACGGGAGTTTTTTTTGGAATTGAGTGTAGTTTTTATTGGTAGGAGAGAAACAACTTTTTTTTCAAAATGTTATAACTTATAAAATAAAAGTGTAAAAATAAAAAAAATTATACCACTGTTCATTATTTTTCATGCTCTTCAAAACAAGATGCATCATGGATATGTTTTGGTAAACTTAAAATTTTATATTCTTTGAATGAGTATATATTAGGTATTTTTAAAGTGAATCTTATCCATTAGCAAAATGAATCTTCTTTAATAATAAAATGAACCTTATTCATTAATAAAATGAATCATAACCCCAAACACTCTAAAACCACCCTAGGTAAGTTAAAAACGTTAAAGACATTTTTATGATTTGTAGGGTTTAGGGTCTAACACTTAACCACAACCCCTAAAAACCTATCAAGTCGGTAATGTCAATATAAAGTCTAGATAATACCAAAAAGATTACCCTACCCCTCAAACACCTTAAAATCCACACTCGCATAAGTTTGTAGTAGGATTAATTTTTACTAGTATTAAACAAAATATTCACTTTTTAAAAAACTTTTGATTCACCTTTAAAAAACCTTTGATTCACTTTTCTTAAACCTCTGATTCACTTTTTTTAAACCTCTTACTCACTTTAGTTAAACAATCTCTATTTACAAGAATCACTTTTCTTAAACCGCTGATTCATTTTTCTTAAACGCATGATTCATTTTATAAAAACCTCTGATTCACATTTCTTAAACCTCTTAATCACTTTAGTTAAACAATCTATGCTTACGAGATTCACTTTTCTTATTACTCTGATTCACTTTGTAATAACTTGTGATTCACTTTTTAACAACCTTTGATTCACTTTTCTGAACCTCTGATTCACACTAGTCAAACAATCAGAATCATTTTAATTAGTTAAACAATCTCTGTTTATGAGATTCACTTATTTAAAACCTCTTATTCACTTTTACATAACTCTCTGATTCACTTTTTAACAACCTTTGATTCATTTTTTAACAACCTTTGATTCACTTTTCGTAAACTCAAGATTCACAATGAATTTTAAAAAATATGTACGTACAAAAAATAAAAAAATAAAAAGTTATCAAAACATACTCATGTTTGGTCTTATTTTGAAGAGTTCGAATTATGATGAATAATGGTATAAAATTTATGTTATTTAGACTCATATTTAATAAACTATAACATTTTAAAGTTTTCCAAAATATAAAATACAAAAAAATAAAATAGATGACAAATGACTAAAATGGTCCACCTTACAATATGGTTATTCGCCAGCTTCTAATTTGCGTAGATTATTCAGTATTTTAGTAGTATTTCATTGTCCATATGGTTAGCCCATAGGTTATTCAACATTCCACAACCAAACAAATCACAACCTAACACTAAGGTTGTTCTTTGACTTATAACAGGTAATACCAGGTTTCTATTGGCATACTACCTTAGACACATTCATTTATACCATCTCATTCACCACCTTAAAAACATAGTACACTTTCATATTCTTACTAGTAGCTTATCTTTCCCCTAACACCAATTATTAAACACTTTTAACTCTTCTATTCCGTAACCCATTTTTGTCAACAACCTGACCACTTAACAATCTAACCATTTCCCTTATAAAAGGAATTTCCTCTTCGATTAGGTTTAGTTACACTCTTTTATTCCCTGAATTAGAAACCCTTTTCTTTTCCAACTTGTCATCTTAATTATTTCTTAGTCTTCATCACATAATTTCCATTAATTCTACAAACTCAAATGGAACCCCTATTCCAATTTCAAATTCGTCCAGATTCTAGCCCCAATTTCAAATACTTCCTAAATTACAAAACTAACCCCAAACTCTCCTCAAATATCAATCTTCCCATCAATTTTATAAAACTCAAACAGTTCAACTTAAATCCCAATTCCTTTAAACTTTTGGATCCACCCTCCACCTTTACCAAATTACAGTTTTACCCACAACCTTCATATAATTTGTCCAGAAATCCTAATTCCAGTTTTAACCCCCAAATTCAACCCCAAAATTTGAGTTGATTTAAAACACCAAAATTATCCATAAATTCGGTTTGAGCAGAACATCAAAATTAATCCTAATTTCAAACTTGATATTAGCCACCAAATTAATATCATTTACGAATCACCACAACCCAGATTTATCCGATCAGATTTACAAAGTCTACGCTCATACCCAATATAGAGTGCATTTATCTGTGATAGTCTACTCACCTATACCACTTTGATCAACCAAATTATTTCTACAGAGCCAAAGACCGCTTGCAACTCTTGGTCTCGCACACTTTTTTTTAATTAGTAATTCTTACTAACAGACGTAACCCCACACACTTGAACAGGTAGCTTAAGACCCCTAATCACCGGATACACTCAGCATCATTATCATACACCTAATATCCATTTAACCACTTAATTACCCTCCAATATTCAGTACCAGCACAATCAATAAAATTCCCAGAATCACACACACACACATCTATTCTCCCAACCGCAACTCAGTTGGGGTTTGTTCAATCCAATTCATTTTCGGTTTTTTTTTTGTTTCATTCACATTCATAATGAAACTCACCAACAATAGATAAATTTGAAGCTGTGGTAAGAGATTTTACAGAGATTTGCCTCCGTAATGAAACCAAAATACAGATTTGCTCACCACTTCATAAGCCCTTGAATTGATTTGGGTTTTGGATCTGTTTCAATTTTTTTAGCCGTGGCCAGATGCGCAAGCTTCTGGCGTTTTTCTACATATACGAACAAAAGAACATGGAGGAGTAAGGTTTGGAATTGGCGCAAGTTTGACCACAAAAACGCAGAAGAGGAACAATATTTCACCTTGTTCGATTCCAATCTGATGAACGGCCACAACAGATTGTGAACACTGAAGAAAAATGAAGGTGGTGCAATTTTGTGAGTTCCTTGTTTGTCGGCTAGGTTTAGAAGCTACAGAGGAGAGTGAGGCATAGAATACACTTAGGAATGAATTCGAAGTAAACCAGAAAGGGAATCACGGAGGCATTATACTCTTACCAGAAGGTCTCGGTTTGCACAGAACTGGCCAGGTTTTCTTAACTTGTGGCCAACAATCCCCATTCAAATCTGGTGTGCGAGACGCAATGCCCCCTTTGACCGATAACTTTAGAAGCTCATACACAAGGAGAGAATGAAGTCTGGGCAGACCGTGTAGTCCTTGTTCGCCAGTTCCAAAAATTTTCAGAGAAGAAGACTGAACAAGTGGAGAAAGAATGGATGAAAGGCGTAGAGCATCAGCTCCTTGTTCACTGGTTAGGCTTTAGAAGATGAAAGGAACGAGAAGATGAAACGTTAATTTCCTGCTCTGTGTTAGGTTTCACAGGGAAGAGGGAACAATGGGTGGAGGCGGCAGACATCTCTTTCAGGTTTGCAATCTGGGTTTCTTCGTTCTCGCAGTAGATTAGTCAGGGAGATGAAGCTTATTTTTTTTATGGGCCCACAAAATGAATGCTCCTGATTTCTTCAGCTCCTAATCGGACGCTACCCGAAGGAGCGTTCCATACTTCCATCCCATTTCATATAATCTACCTAGGTAGAAGGAAATGAGAACGGAGAGTGAAAGGAAATAAGGAGCGTCGGTATTACATGTTCCTAGTCGCCAGCTAGGGTTGAAATTGACCGTAGTAAGGGGAAGGTGAATGGGCCGGCTGGCTCTCTAATGGGCTGGTCGGCCCACATATGTTTTTTTGTTTTAATTGTTTCTGGATCAGGTCCAACTAAGGAACATTTTAGCCCGGTTAATCTATTTGTCGGTTTTTGAACCATTAATTAATTTTGTAATGTCCGGGCTTATTATTAAATTCCAAATTTTTATATATTAATATGTAACATTATTTTATATCATATTATGTATTGTAGATTATACAATTATTATAGTTTAATTAGTTTCTTTAGTAACATTTGTTAATTCGCTATTTCATATGACGTACCTTAGGTTATTAGACTTAATATTCACCAAATCTCCTTTTATTAAACTTATTGGTGAGTTACCATTATTCACATAAGTAGAAGTATTATACAATTTATTTTATTATTTAATATCTTCCCAATTGTATTCTTTTATTATGTTATTTTATGTGAGGTTCAATAACCTTCTTGAACCTTATTTTGCTCATATAATTACCATCGAGGTTCCACAATTCTTAAGTTATGTAAATATTTACATAATCCATAATTTAGACGTATTAGTCTTAATAATTATTTAATTCTTCTTTTTAGATTATATTGTTTGACTCCATTTCATGGAAGGTTTGATGACCTTTTGAACCGTATAATTAATCATATGTAAATATAATCATGGTTTCATAAATCCTTAATAAATTAAGACTCGTTAGCCTTAATTAATTATATAATTTTACTTTAATAAACGTAATTAAGTCTTAATTATTTTATAATCTTCAGGATATTTCATTGATCCTGTAATCTCGCTAGGAAACTACACATCTAGATACTCATCTAACTTTGGAATCCCTCTAGGGTTTTTCTTTTTTTTCCCTTCATATAGCATAGATAAGCCAGGTATTCCCTGATTACTACTGTCGTTACATTCAAGGTCAAAGCAATCTTGATTTGGGGTTTCTCATTGACAAACTTGTAAAATATTCACACATGATGTTTCCCTTATAATTTTGTGACCAATCCATTCCAAGAAGAAAAATCAAAGTCCCTTTTATCAAATTTGATCAGATTGACGAGGCTGCTAGGCGAGCATATCCTTCAGACCTTCCACCTCTTAATCCATTCCCACCGGTTCCTTCACTCTTCCTTTCCCCACGATAGGATGGTGGTCCTTGGTTATAAACATTCAAGGGACCTATGTCCCACGTCTTCGCAAAAGAAGTAATCAACCCTTATGCCTTGACAGGTAACCCTTGGGTGGTCTTTACCACACTTTTTACATCTGAAACTCTTCTTTGGCCCAACAAATCTACCTTTTACTTTGGGTTTGGTTCACAATGTCACTTATCCTAAAGCTCCCTCCATTGTTGAAGCAGATTTTCTTGCTTAGCTAGTATTGGGCCTTGCACTCTATCTTCCTTTTGACTCAATCTCGGTTCCTTTTAATGTTGGGATGTCATCAAAACCATAAGCCTTATCACAGGATTCTTGCACACTTCCCGTCGGGTTCATATTAAAGAACTTTAGAAGCCTCAGGTTTAGGTCCTTATTAAACCTACTTGTTAGAGTTTCTTCACTTGGGGCTAAGTATCTTACAAATCTAGCTATCTTATAAAATTTACTGCAATATTCCTGAATACTCATGGTCCTTCCCTACAAGGCATTAGCAAAAGCGTCCCGACCAAAGTTGAATCAAGTAGCACTCAACACAACAAACTTTCCACCATAATATACCTCACCTTCAAGTAGAAGGCATCCCAAGACATCATCCTATTATTGTTGATAGCCATATTACCAACTAAATTCATTGTCAAACATTTTGGATTGTTTGGATATAGCTCACCACTAAAGACTTCATCCCTTATCCGTGGTAGATCTCATGATGCAAACACAATAGTTCATGTCCTTGCAACAGTAATGTATATATCATGATTTATGCACCTATATTAAGGGTACACAGATATTTTGGGCTTAACCCATAATCATTAGGGATCAACTCCACAAGTTTAGAGGTCAAAGTTGGCTCAAACATACTTTTTCAATATTTTACATGTTTTCTTTGGGATTTCTTGCCCCTAATTCCTAACACACTTCCCAACATTTATGGTACTTCATATTCATCCCTTACTAGTTTACGCATTCACCTATACATCAAATAACCAGAAGCTCAAATAAATTCAGCTTGCCGCACATTTTTTGTACTCTAAAAAAGTCTTTGTAAAACAGCACAACCAGGTATTTCCAAAGGGTTTATCTACCCACAATATCACTAACCTTTCCAAAAAAATTAATCAAACAACCATTTCAGTTTCAATAGAAGAGCCACACGTAAGGTTGTACACGAAATCATACATAAATTCATAGACACCTTAAGAAGTAAACTACTTCTTGGTTCACCTGTTCCTTTCCTTGATCAATCAAGGGAACCTTCAAACCAATATGCCAAAATCAATTATCATCACTTGAACCATTTAACACTTTCACCTGCAGGTTAGTACATAATTCAAGAAAATCACATAAGAGGTGAAGCCTCACGTCCTCACTTCGAGTTCCCGATACCCAAACCTTACCAAGACTAGTTTCTACTCTTTTTTACTTATAAAACTCTTGTCTAACACCATTGTTAGCTTTGATACCACTTTGTGACACCCACAAAATTTTGAGTTTTATTAAGACGATGGAAGAATAGATTAACTCGGGCGTTACTGTCACGCCCAAAAGGGCGTTAAGGCTATAAGTTAATGGATTCCAAACTAGAACAATCTGAATCCAATTCAAACTTTATTCTCATAAGAAATTTGTCAAGACCTATTTATTACATTAATCACAACTGTTCCTGACATAAAAGTAACCTAAGATAATCAAACTAAAGGCCTTAACAACCGCCCAAGTTATAAGTTAAATTACAAGCCAAAATCTAACACTAGTTTGATCCAGACCTTATCTCTAATAAATTTGACATCCTAGTGCTAGGTGATCACTCCCCATGCCCGCACAATCAATCCTGGTCATTACCTTCTTAACAACACATTTTAGACAAAAAAAAGAAAAACAATAGTCAACAAAGCTGATTAACACTAGCATCGGGAAACAACATATACAAATTGTTAATGTGGAGAAATTATGGTGTAACATATGATATCTATCCACTTTCTCATAAACTATTAAGACACCATCAAATTATTCAGTACTGACAACCAAACCACACACTCGCTTTTTATCATCCAATTCTTATCCATAAATCCATAATCATTTAACCTCACTCCAGTTGTACACTAAAGCTTGTTGTTAGGCCCTCCGCGAGACACTAACGCCAAACTAATTCATAATCATCAAGCCATAGTAATTTAACCTCACTTCAGTTGAACACTGAAGCTTGTTGTCGGGCTCTTCACGAAACACCGACACCACCACCTCACTCTAGTATCCTTAAGTGTGCACACGCCCTAGATAGCTCAAAAACTATAAGGAGTAGATTACTAGAGATTAAGTTCGGGCCCTCCGCGGGTAACCTGTAAATACCAAACCATGTCATTCCTTGATAACCATAAGTTTTACCAACTTATCTCAAATTTAACCATTCCATAACAATTGTCATCACACAATTCCATAACAAAAGTATTACTTTACCTTTACAATGTCAAACCATTACATATGCTTAAAAACCAAGCACTAACACATTTGTGTCAAAATATCATAGCAATAAAACACATAATTCAACACATTTACATAAAGCATAGTTGTCCCCTAGAACAACTAGGTGTCTAGGTTACCGTTTGAAGATAAAACTTACAAACTTGTTCTATGGTTCACTAGGTCAACCCGTCACTTCACATAAACAATGGCACCCTGGAAGGTTTTCTCAGAAATTTTGCACTCAAGAGGAAGGAATTGACGGCGACGCCTAACAGAAAAATCCTTGAACCAGCTCAGATTACTAATTAACTAGAATGGAGAAGGATTAAGGTAGCATTGGATTTTTTCACTTACCATTGAAGATAGTCCAATAAGGCTAGGTGTGTGAGAAAACATATCGGTTTACATCCCTATATATAGTGCAAGGAAGTGAGAGAATGCCTAGGTAATTTAAGAGGAGTTTGAAATAATATAGAGAAGTTGGAAAGCTTAATTTGGTAGAGGCTGATTCAAAAGGAGAAAGTAATTTATAATTGCATGTCTAAAGAATTAATGAGGAGTAATGAATCACTAGAAGATAGACAAAGGAAATCCAAAGTCCATTATGACAATTAAGGCATTAAGGAGATTTAATTTCGTAACAACTAGAAGAGATAGTTATTATCTTTGAATATTGAATCTTAAGTCTTATTTAATAGTGATGAGTTTTGTAACATTAGAAACGGAATGCCAAAAGTCAAAGATAAATCCAAGGTTTTAATGACAATTAGGGTTTAAAGAGGATTTGATTTGGTAAAGGGGTTTGAAACTTTGAATATTGATCTTCCTGGATTAATTAAGAGCTAAAAGGTGTTTGAAAACAGTAAAAAGAAGACCAAAAGTCAACATACGACTTTAAGGCCATTAATGACATTTTTGTGCTTTAAAGCATTAATGAGGATGTAAATATTAAATGCTGAGTGGAAAATCTGTTTAAACGGATTATCTAATCTGGATTAAGAGTAAATAAATAATTGCAGCTGATTTAGTAACCAACCAAGAATAAAAACTTATTTAAGGACACAAAGGCACTTGTGTGCTTTAAAGGTAGAATATCGTCTTTAAAATAGGGTAACTTACCAACTGCTTATTTTGACTCATTAATTTATTAATGGACTTTAGACACGTCTACATGCCATGGTGGATCAATTTCCCGACTCGGGCCGAATTCCCAAAATACCCCTGGTGGTCAAAGTCAACTTTTGGGTCAAAATGACCAAAATACCCTTTTCGGTCAACTTAAAAAAAATGCATTCTGAAGCCAATGCAACACATCCCATCCCTTAAAACAACTCAATAAAGGCTCTATTACCAAATTACCCTCAAAAGTGACCATAATAATGTTTTAGATTATTGGGGTATTTCAAGGAAAACACAAGAACCCCGATGACAAGCTGAAACAACTCAAAACAATTACAAAAACGGGAGACACAAGAACCCTGAAGAATGATGATACGACAAATATGAGAAGCCTCGGAAATCCAAATACAAACAATAAGGGCGAAAAAAAGGCCAGCTCGCAAAGTTCAAAGCCTTAAGTCAAAAACAAAAGTCAACATCAAGTAGCAAGACGACTTCAAGACAAGGAAGTAAAATCCAAGAGAAGACGCAAGTTGTAGCTTTGGTCACCCTTAAGCTCCACATACATCAAAATATCCCTCAATGGTCTTGTTGTCTTTAATCACACCCTAAGGCCCCGTTATAAGCTTCAAAAATTTCCAACTTGATAATTGTGTATCTTATCAAGTGAAAGTAACAGATTGAAGGCATAAATCCATCAAATAAGAAATTCAATGGTTTAGAAGTTACAACTGTAAGATAGAAACAAGTGCAGACACCAAACATTTCGATTGTAGGTAGGAAAGAACCACATTGAAAACATAAGCCTTAACCATGTGTGGATAAGACTTGTTCACACACTTAATCAAGAAAATACTGGGGGAAATTGATCATTTCGAACGATTGCCATAAAACTGTAGCTCCGTTTGATTAAAGAAAATACTGGGGGAAATTGTTGGAATAACACCAACAAGAAAGTGAAGCTTAATCTCTTCACAAGTCTTAAGCACTATAACTCCACAAAAATCACCAAATCACCCCAGGACCGTCATAAGCCCTGACCACCACTGAACCCCAGGCTCGTCATAAAACTAACCACCACAAAAACCCCATGAATATTGGGGGAAATTGTTGGAATAACACCAACAATAAAGTGAAACTTAATCTCGTCACAAGTCTTAAGCACTATAACTCCACAAAAATCATCACTTCACCCCAAGACCGTCATAAGCCCTGACCACCACCACTTAACCCCAGGCTCGTCATAAAACATGACCACCACAAAAACCCCATGCCCATCATAAGCCCTGACCACCATCACACAAAACCGTAAACACCACACACCTCCTTCAAAGAGCATGTTCATCTTTTTAGAACAATACACAAGTTTTCAATCACTGCCATGTTTGGCATCCCCCACAATCAACTTTTTTAAGTTTTGGGATAGGTTCCGGTCCCTAGATGCACCCCGATTTCATTTGCATTTTCACAATATAGAATATTTCCGGTCCCTAGATGCACCCGAATTTCATTTGCATTTTTACATTTTGGAATAGGTCCAGTCTCTAGATGTTCCCGAATTTCATTGGCATTGTTACATTTTGGAATAGGTTTCGGTCCCTAGATGCACCTGGGTCATAACTTTCACATCCTACCATCAAACACATTGCATCATTAAACACATTGCATCATCAACCATTCTGCATCGTTATATCATTTGTGTGATGAGTTGCCGTCACCTCATGTAATCTGACCAAATTGACGAGGTGATGGCAATAAATTCTCCTTTGTTATGTAAGCTTGTTTATGAATCAACAAATGGTGGACAAAGGAGCGTTTTTGATGGATTTTGGTCCTGGGAAGCATCTGAGTCATTTCATTTTCGCATGGACGGGTTTTGGTCCACATATGCATCCGAGTCATTTCATTTTCGCATGGACGCGTTTTGGTCTCCAGATGCATCTGAGTCATTTCATTTTCACATGGATGGGTTTCGGTCCCAAGAAGCATTCGAGTCATTTCATTTTTGCATGGACGGGTTTTGGTCTCCAAATGCATCCAAGTCATGTCATTGTTGCATGGACGGGTTACGGTCCCTTGATGCATCCAATTCATTTCATTTTTTGCATAGACAGGTTTTGGTCCTTAGAATCATCTGAGTCATTTCATCTTTGCATGGACGGGTTTCGGTCCCCAGAAGCATCCGAATCACAACATATTTCACCAAGGAAAGGTCCATGCCCTTAGAAGTGCTTGAGAAACATCAACTTTCTTTTCGTTTAGGTAGTCAGCGTCTTAGAACAGCTCGACGACTTTCAATCCTCATTACAGGAAGTCAGCGCCTTTGAACAGCTTGATTAGACCCAAATCATTTCACTCAAGGTAGTCGGCGCCTTCGAATAGCCCGACAACCTCCAGAATTCTTCTTCAGTAGCTAGCACCTTAGAATAGCTTGGCATAACCAGGTGATTTCAAGTGAAGGCTCAAGGTAGGGAGCAAAATCTTTAAGGTTGGGTAAAATTTGGGGATGTCACTCAAGCATCAACTAGTCTTTTCATCTTCATTACAAAGTTTAGTTGACGGGGCAATCTGTTAGACCCAAAATGTTGACCCTCGGGAAGGGCCATAGTGCACTAATTTGAAGGCAAGGGAAAAATGGTAAAAAAAGCACCAAGTCAAAATT
This sequence comes from Limonium bicolor, assembly GCA_023374045.1. Classification (NCBI taxonomy): domain Eukaryota; kingdom Viridiplantae; phylum Streptophyta; class Magnoliopsida; order Caryophyllales; family Plumbaginaceae; genus Limonium; species Limonium bicolor. Next base: position 112,773,771 of record CM041778.1, read on the forward strand.
TTCCAAGGACATTCCTGAGAATTTCTATTTTCATATGACTTCTTTACTATCTCAAAATACTTGCAAACACCATAGTAATTATGAAAGGCATTTCATGAAATAGCATCAAAATAGAAATAAAACATCTCCAAACATTGTCACATGGTTAACATGACTACACATAGTCATAAATCTGACAAATTTTATTTGGAACCTTAATGAAACACCCCTAAATAATTAAACACACGAAATCATAATAATGCGCGAACCCAAGTGCGGACATATATATGTCCAAAAACGGTGATGACATAGATCTATTGCTAAGGCAAGTAAGGTATGTTACGAAGTCTATATAGTTGTACACTAGCTAATATATAAAAACCCCACTAAGAACAAAGTGGTAATATTGCTACAAATTATAGTATGTAATGTTATAAATACGTGAGGTGCGTAGCGTCAAAGTTAATCAAGTGCTCAATATTTAAACAACAAGAGCACATTAAGTCAAGAACTAAGACATGAAAGAGTCATAAAAGGACATGTGACACCTGATTATATTACTAGGATACAAACTAGTTAACATGGTGTTATATAAAGCCTAGTGAAAGCAAACGTTAACCATAAACTAATGCTTACCGTTTAAATGTCAAATGAGTGGGGACATGGAGACACGTAAATATTCCATAAGTTGGTCATTACTGGTGCCCTTGAGTTGAGCATATTAAACAACTAAATTACCCCATGCTCTAGACATTTCGGTGGCTTGCTATATGTTACTTAACTCCATTATAAACCAGCAAACAGACTCAGATTCACTGCACTCAGTAGCCCCACTAACAGAGGAAAGCACAAAAAAAAAAACCCACCAATATCCCCTTACTGGCGCAGTGAAGTCTTGATTCCTACAAAAGTGAACCAAGACACAGTGCTGGTGCATCACAATTTGTCGTTCCAAACAGCCACTCCTCAGTTTATACGCACACCAGATCCTTTATCGGAATTCCATCCCAGTAACAGATGCTTGGTGTCTCTCCATTTAAGCTCCTCTTCTTTCCCCGCATCCTGGCATTTGCCCACCAGACCCGACCAGGAAGAACATCAACTATGATAGATGGTAACCAGAGCACAACTACCACAACAAATCTGCTGTCTGTCGCAGCAAACAACAGCAACAGAGAGCCACCTTTCATCTCCCTTCTATTCTCCTACGTTCCAAGGCAATTTTAGATTACCCATCAAATGACTTCCTGTTCCTGTCATGCACCGACCATGCATGCAATATTCTAGCAGCAACTCCCCACCTGAAGCTTAACCAGAAGGTAAAGAGGGGAAGCGATTTCAATTCTACTCCAACCATATATCTGTTTTGCTCTGTTGTGCCAAGAATAATACCTGAGAAACTATTTCAGTTGGAGTCGAGAGTGCAGAGAGCCTGGGAGTTTACATGGTGCAAAGAAGTTACCAGGAAGGAACAACCTCAAGCAAAAGAACAGAAACGAAACCAAGGTATTTAGCTAACCAAATAACCTGTACAGATGTTGATAACTTATGCCCTTCTGTATAAGCCAATCCAGAAGGGGTCTGAGGGCTTATTTTGGTGTATTGATAAATCTAAAACTCTGCTAACATCTAAGCTTACGTGTGAATAAACTGGGGCAGAACTAGAAGTCAATTCATAAACAACGGAATGAAATAAGAAAGAAACATGCTAGTGTGTTCTCAGTATATTTTTTTTTAACAGTGGCAATTCTGTATGAGCTAACTAATGAGACCAATGCAGAAACGATTTAAATCCTGCAAATGTTTCCCTTCTAATACCGAATTCAGAAAAACTGTATCAAGACCTTAACCAAGCAGTTAAACAGTTTGAGGAAAATTGAGAACTCAATTCGTGAAGAAAAACAAAAAAAAAACAGAAGGGAATCAAGAGCAGTAATTATCAGTTTTGGATGTTTCAATTCTAGTTTTCCTGAAACTAGTGCTCTTCTGTGTACTCTAATACAAAGAGGTGTAAGGGGTGTTAATGAATAGTTTAAGAGTTTAAAGCTTTGCCTTGTCATCTAAATCAGTTTAAACACCCTGGGAGAATTACAAGCCCCAACCTGATATTTTTAAAAAAAAAACTCAGTCAAGTTTCAAATCTGTTAAGAGTTTCAGTTACTACCGGTTTCTGTTTTCAATACATGGAAGTTCCAGCAATAATCTAGCAGTGATATTAGCGTGTTAATGAACCTTCAACAATGCCATATACATAACCCAGGAGGTAGGCTCGTAAGAATGTTAAAACAGACAGAGCTCTTGCAGTGGTCTGATTTTCAGTTTCAATTGGTTTCAGTTTATATTTTTCTGTCTTCTGCAACATACGGTTGTTGTATCATGAATTTTCAGTGGCAATAATACTACTGTTGTTACGACTGAACCAATGCATTGTTAAAGGAGTGAACTAGCTGGTGTATTCAGTAGAAGATTAAAAAAAAATCAGTTACACAACCTAACAGATGGAATGAAGAAGAAATGCACAAGCTTTGTTTTCAGGTTTTCGATAAGTGACTGCTTCTGTATAACTGGATTACAAAAAAAAATGTTAAGAGTGTTACACTAGTTTAAGATGAAACCCAGACAAAACACCCAGCTGACTGAGTCAATAAGTTGAGAAAAAGAAACTGGAAGATTAGATTAGCAAGAACATTAAGGAAGAGAGGAGAACAGATACTAGTTTCTGGTTCCAGTTTCTCAGTCCCACCAGCCTCTGTATAATTGAGTTCTAGAAATATCAGGAGTGTGTAGTGGTTCGAGAATGAACCCCAGGACAGTTCTAACAGGGTGGACTAAGTTGGTAAATTCAGTGGGAAGATTAGAAATCAGTGTAGCAAACTGACAGCAAGAATAAGAGGAGAATATAACAGAAATTCAACTTCAGATTTCAGTTTCTAGTTTTATGTATGAGTGAGTTCAGTGGATTTGTCAGCTGTTTTAGGTTGTTGTTAAGATGAAAAAAAAACCCTATTCACACGATTAATGACGTGATTACATGATTTGGGGAATGCACTTGAAGTCAGCTTATTAAACAGGCAGACAACAACAGGAAAAGAATATATATCAGTTCATACTACAGTTTTCTGTTTTGACTGTTCTCGGTATACCTGATTTACAGATATGTTAAGAGTATTTTGTTTGGTTAGTAATCAACCCAAATCGTTGCTAATACCCTCAGTTAGGTTGGGATATGCATGGGGGAGGTTAGGAGATAGTCAAACGGACATAAAAGATGGAAGAGGAAGAGGCAATCAATAGGTTTTGCTTCCTGTTTTCTGATTTTTGGTTTCAGTTTTGCAACAGTTGCTGCCCTGGTGTAATCGAGTACAGAGGATAGATGAGTGTCCTAATTAGTTTAGTGTGTATTTAGGACATTATTAACACCCGTATTCAGTGGGGTAAATACTGTGGGAAAGATTAAACCTCAGCTGAATTAACTAGAAATAAGAAACACAAGAAACATGGAGGTTGTTGTCTCAGTTTCCAGTAATGTTGTTGTTTCTGTATAACTGAAATACAGTTGGTATGAGGGTGTTGAAATGATCTGGAAATGGACTTATAACATTGTTAATGCATCAACCTAAGAGTGTGAACACTTTGGGAAAAATTATAAATCAATCTAATGCATTAAAAGAGAGATTGGAATGGAAGTATGTACAGATTGATGTTTCGGTTTTCTGAAATTTGTGCCTCTATATGATCCTTATCCAGAGGTGTTCCAAAGTGTGGTGTTGGTTTAAAAATGAATCCAAAATATGCTAATACATGTATCTAGGTTGGTGAAACATTTTGGGAGGATTAGACATCAGCTTGATACATTAAAAGTGAGGTTAGATAAGGGGTAACACCGAAACTATGTGATAGTTTTATAAATCTTAGGACTTCTGTACAAACATGTTTTAGGAGTTTCCTAAATATTATATGATAATAGGTTTAAAACAGTACAAACCTATTTAGCTAGGAAGGGAATACACTCTAGGCAAGTAAATCTACTTTAGATAAACTTGTTACATACTAGTGTTTAAAAATACTCTAGAGTAATATCTAGAGGGAGGACTTAGTTAACTCATACAACGACGATGTAAACATCCTAGGAGTTAAATAATAATCTAAGGTGAGTACTTGGGAAGTTCTAAGGTTTAGAATAAATTGTACATTCAACGACTCACCTAGGGAATAACACCCGGTATAAACGAGTTAAACTAGAAAAGTGTCGTCACATGAAATCATGAACTGACACGTTATTTTTAATCAACGTTAGGGTCGTAACGAACGCCAACCAGGAACCTGTGTGTGAGACGACACTTGCTTCTGATCCAGGTATGGACATGTGTGGTTCGTATGTTGCCGTGTTACACGGCTTGTTTGCTTTGTGTGCTGTGTGCCTTGTGTGTGAAAATGACATAAGATCAAAGCATGAAACTGGATTGCTTGTTTATCATGTTGTATGATTTCTATATCATTGTTGTATACATCATTGCGCGCACACAGTAGTTTAGTCCCTTTCTCGTTTATGGACCTTGAGATGAACTACTACGATTTATGAAAACAAAGAAAACTCTATAAGGAGAACTCCTCTCTAAACCATTGAGGACTACCATGGCACCCACTATGGTGTCTATTCATTAATGATAATGAAGAGCAAGTCTCCTTTGGTGAGACATGACGAACCACGTAAACAAAACAAAAGAACTATACAAAGAGACAAATCCTCTCTAACTTTAGAGGACCGCTAATGACACCCACTATGGTGACGAGATTATAATGATAATGAAACGAAAAGTACCAACTGTGAACATGAGAACAACCCGGGAAGACAACAGCTCGGGCCGCGCGGTATAGAATATATTCGGGAGTTGGTATCTGCATCAGATCCTTCGACCGACCATTGTGGAGCACATCTTGGGGTCTAAAGACGACCCCTCTTTCTCGACGAACGACGCCGGGATTGGAAGATTGGCAATTTGGGAAGCATGACCTGGGGTCTAGAGATGACCCCTCTTTCCCGACATGACGCCGGGATTGGAGGATCAGCTAATTGGAGAGCATAACCTGGGGTCGAAAGATGACCCCTCTTTCTCGGCGTATGACGCCGGGAATGGAGGTATGAGGTATGGAGGAGACGTCCTCCAACGTGCGGTGATAAAAGAATTCACAAGTAACCCTTGAAGAAATAAGGAATGATTAGCACCTACATAATAAAGTCTCAGGATCTAATCTATATCCCCTGACTCGGTGCCAGAGAATAGAGGAAAACATGTGTAACGAGACCAAGCAAATAAGAAAACTCACAAATGTGATCATTTAAGAAACAAGGAACGAATAGCACCTACATTATAAAGTCTCGGGATCTAACCTACATCCCCCGGACTCGGTGCAAGAGAAGAAAGGAAAACATATGTAATGAGAACAAGAAAACAATGCGCAATCTCTTGAATGATCCCATAGCGAGGATCGACAGTATAATGCACCTACGCACACGTCCTATAATTACCTGACTGTTGTTGCTACACTAGCAGTTTATTGTGCTGGACTACGTGTTTGACATTGTTATGCTACTGGCAAGTTGTGCTTGGTTGCTTATTGATATTGATGTGCTACTTGCAAGATGTGCTTGGTTGCTTGCTGATATTGCTATGCTACCGATGAGTGTGTATGATATCATGATGTACTGATGTGTGCTTTACTGCTTTATTAGAGCATGTAAATTGAATTAATAATATTCGACCAAGTAGTCGTGTGGCCCGGCAACATACGGGCTTCACACGTTCATACTCAGCGTAGTTTGCTGAGTCCTTTACACCCAATTTTTTTCAGGTCTTGTGCCAGACGATAACGGAGAGTAGGCAAGGGTGACTACCATAGGGGTAGTCCACATGGCAAGACTTTTAGTAGTATGCTTTCTTATGTATGAGTTATGTTGTTTAAGTTGTTAACTAAACTGTAGATGCTCGGTACTTGAGTTGTACTTTATATTGTATTCGGATTTCGTTAAGTTGGACTTCCAGTCATACAGACCGTAACTTGGAGTTGGTATTGTGGTCGGGTCAACCACGTGGGTGGTTGGCGTCTGTAGCACCCGAATAGAGTTCGAAACCGCTGCGTAGACTTCTCCTGCTAACTTAGGCGTGTCGTTTAATTTTTGGTTATTTATTCGGGGGTGTTACACTTAACCTCAAATTTTAAAGAGAAATTCAAACATTCTTGCAATTTTCTCCTTTTTTTGGAAAATGCCCAAATCAAGTCAAAATGTCATGAATTTTAACACATGATAGAAGATGACATTTATGGAATAACCCCGATGAAAATCTAAATGGATACATAAAAACCAAGGTTAATGAATACGTAAAATTGAATCCAACAGCTCAGTTTATCGTTTCCAAATGTTTATATCCTTTAGGTTTTTCAATTAGTAAAGCTTTGTACACTGATAAATGCTAAGGAAATATTTCATACACCATGATTCGATGAGAACGGCTATATCCTCTAGGTTCTTTAATCAGTAAAGCTTTGTACACTAATAAATGCTAAGAAAATATTTTTATACACCATGATTCAATAAGAACAGCCAAGGGGTGTCATATTTTCTATAATACTGATGGATACGATCATAGAAGGAAGTGTACAAGCTTTTAATCATTAGTGGAAACGTTTATAAGCTATTGTGGATACATAAAAACCAAGGTTAATGAATACGTAAAATCGAATCCAACAACTCAGTTTAACGTTTCCAAATGTTTATATCCTTTAGGTTTTTCAATTAGTAAAACTTTGTATACTGATAAATGCTAAGGAAATATTTTATACACCATGATTCGATGAGAACGGCTATATCCTTTAGGTTCTTTAATCAGTAAAGCTCTGTACACTAATAAATGCTAAGAAAATATTTTTATACACCATGATTCAATGAGAACAGCCAAAGGGGTGTCATATTTTCTATAATGCTGATGGATACGATCATAGAAGGAAGAGTACATGCTTTTAATCATTAGTGAAAACGTTTATAAGCTATTGTGGATGCATAAAAACCAAGGTTAATGAATACGTAAAATTGAATCCAACAACTCACTTTATCATTTCCAAATGTTTATATCTTTTAGGTTTTTTAATTAGTAAAGCTTTGTACACTAATAAATGCCAATGAAATATTTTATACACCATGTTTCAATGAGAACGGCTATATCCTTTAGGTTCTTTAATCAGTAAAGCTCTGTACACTAATAAATTCTAAGAAAATATTTTTATACACCATGATTCAATAAAAACCGCCAATGGGGTGTCATATTTTCTATAATACTGATGGATACGATCATAGAATGAAGTGTACATGTTTTTAATCATTAGGGAAAAAATATAAGCTATTATGGATACATAAAACCAAGGTTAATGAATATGTAAATCGAATCCAACAACTCAGTTTATCGTTTCCAAATGTTTATATCCTTTAGCTTTTCAATTAGTAAAGCTTTGTACACTAATAAATGCTAAGGAAATATTTTATACACCATGATTCGATGAGAATGGCCAAGGGAAAAATATATAACTGTTAGTGTCATGTTCTCTATAATAGTTATGGAAATGATTATAGCAAGTTGTGCAAATTTTCATATAATGAGGGAAAAGATAAATGCTAAGCCCTAGAGTATAGGCCGAGTTAAAAAAATACCCTATATCACACACCCTAAAAAAATCACCCTATGAGAGTTAAAACGTCAAAGGCTTATTTACCGTTTGTAGTAAAGGGTTTAGGGTCAAACCACAAACTCAGAAAATCTTCCATTCATTGGCAACATTATAAAGTATAAAACGAGTAAAAAAAAAGTATTACCCTACACCATACTCCCATAAAACCACCCTATGAAAGTTAAAACGTCGAAAGCTCATTTTAGGGTTTGTAGTGAAGGGTTTATGAACTATAAACCCTAAAATCCTGTCGAATTAGTAGCAACATTATGAAATATAAAATGAGTTAAAAAAATTTCCCCTATAGCACACACCCTAAAGACCACCCTAGAAGAGTTAAAACATCAAAGGCTTATTTTAGGACTTACCCTAAGCCAAAAAAATCTACCGAACCAGTGACGACATTATAAACTATATAACGAGTTAAGAACGATTACCCTAACCAGACACACTAAAAACCTACCGAGAAATTAATTAGTTTAGAAGTTCTAGATTTCTTAAGTACCTCGATCTTTCTTTAGAGCTTAAACATTAAAGTAATTTTTTAATGTTCAGTTGTGATTAGCGTTTTTATACATTATAAAACAAAGTTAAAGTGTGAATTTTACTTAAAAATTATGTATTGATTTAGCAGTACAAGATTCGATTAGACCTTCAATCTCTAATATATGAATTTTTTACCAAAATGCTAAATTACATATTCCTTATTAACTATGTTATTATGTCACCAAAATGCTAAATTATCAATCATCTTTACTTATTATTATTATAATCATTATTTTTCTTTAAACTTATTTCTTTAGTTCACGAGGAAAAAGAAAAAAGACTTTAAATAAAAGACATCTCATAAAAAATACTACTACATTATTCAAATAAAAAACTATATGATATAATCACATTTGTCATTGACCTCTTATAACTACATCAAATATTTATAAAATATAAAGAAAGTGATAGTTTATTACGACATGTCGATGTATTGATAGGAAGGAAGAAAAAAAAACTACATTACAATTTAGATGGCTAAGATTAAGAGCTTATTTTCTCTCGCTGACGGTAAAGATTGTTTCCGTCCTAAACGGAAAAAATGCATCCGTCACCATAACTTCCGCGGTTTTTTGGTGGCCACCTCATTTGCTAAAAAGTGCTCCGAACTACTTTTTTTTTGTGAAATTTCATGAAATGCCACTATATTTTTGACTAATTCATGAAATGCCACTAAAAAAAAGAAACTGACAAAATGCGACTATATTTTCGTAAAACTCCATGAAATGTCACTATAGTCATTGACCATATGGAAAAAATATAAAAATACTCCTACTAGTTAACATAGTACTTTTAAAGTTCACAATATGCACCTAAATGTTAATGTAACACTCCTGCCGCTAATCCAATCGTTAACTCCTAACCCGTCTCAATTACCAACATCAAAGCAGCGGAAATTCATACTCCAACGGTGGGTGATACAATGTCGTTAGTCACCCACGTGACTAACCAGGCCAAATCCAATCCAAATAATCGATACAAATACAATATCGGTCTAATGGGTTATTATACCGAGTACTCTATAAAAAACCTTACATTTCATTCCTTAACCAAATCCAATAAAAATACAACTTAAATTCGATTCTATATGAGTTTACTACAATTCCCAAACTTGTCAATAACATAGCGACCTTACGATTCCACAATACAACAAATACAATCCTTAAACAACTACCCATACTTAATAAAAACCCCGTCCTACTCTCGAACGGTGATCAGCTTCCATGTACCTGGAAAATAAAAACGGTGCCCCTAGGGGCTCAGCAAATTGTTGCATATGAAATTCGCATACCCCGCGTGCTAAGGGGGGGGGGGGGGGTACGCCGACTACTTTGGTTGAGAACATGTGATTCATTTTAATTCAATCAACATGCATACAACATACATTATATATGTACATTAACACAAATACCCAACATTCAACCAAGGAATACAATCACACTAACACAATAAGTTTGTTAGTTAGTATTACTTAATCATAGGCCTTGAGGGTTTCCACCTCACTATGCCTTACTCAATTACTCATTGTCTTACCCACTCTCTTGGGTACTCTTACTCAAATTCTCTTAATCTCAACCTCAAGCAAGTTCTACAATACTCAACTGAATTCTCCACTCAAACTCAATTTCTCAAGTCTCTCAAGTTTCAACTCAATTCTCAATACTCAAATTCTCAAATCTCAACTCAAGTTCTCAATTCAAATTCTCAAATACTCAAAGGCATCTTTTAAGTCATTTCCCATGACCTCCGAGCATAGTCATACACAAGACTCACCACCGGGCTTGCAAATACAAACAGAGCTATATAATTAGCTCCTCAAATTCTCAAACGTCCGGTTCTCTACCGGACTACTCAAATTCCCAAAACTCCTCTCTCGGAGTCATTTCACAATCTCATAGATTAGCCTAGAAGTATCTCTCTCGATACCCTCCATTAGCTTAGGGAATTCTCAATATCTAGTATTCTCATATTTAAGGTTTTACCCAACGTATCGAATACTCTCATGTTCGGGACATTGTTTATATTAGTCGGATCCTCTCATTGTGGTTTGACTATCTTTCTAAGGGGTTTGGTGATCCCTTACCATACTTTACTTCTCTCAAGGTTTATGTCTTGAACAATCATTAATCCTCTAATTAGAGGTTCCTCATATGCTTCCACTATTAATTGTTTTGTGGATTAAATCAATTCGGTTCTCTAACCGTTATCGGGAGTTTACGAATCCCGTACACTCACTCACATTCCAGTGAGTTCCTAGGTTTGCGTTATCGTTTCTTGGTTCGATAGTTTTAGTGTGTTTCCACGTTTCCATTAATTCACAACATGACTCTTTCTACGAGTCACTAATAAAACAAGACTAAACTATGAGTCAAACTATAGTGCACATTCCACACTCAAGCAATTCATCCACAATCACACATTTCATGAATTATACAAACTTCAATTGAAACGCAGTCTAACAAAACAATACAATACAAGCACAAGCAAACAATCCGATTTGTGCGTTCCTCTTGTTTAGGTGATCACAAAGGACACAAGCACACAAATCAGATTAACACCGTTAGCATACTGGGCATGAAAAAATCATACCTTTCACCATGGATTACTTTACCACGTCACCTCTCGTTCCTCGAGTCTTACTCTTGAACCACTGATTACATGTCAAATGGTTCTATTAATATTAAGGCTTTACGGTACGTAAATAACTACTACTCCCGTACTTACCCCACTATCCCGTTATTTCGGTTTTACTTAAGTGTACTTGGTTTCTCAACTTACTCACTCACTTCTCAACCTTTGTTTATACTTCTTAGAACCTTTACAAGTCACAGAACAACTCCTAAACATCATCTAAAACCAATACCAATCAATCCCCCATGTTTAGACCTCTTTAAAACACTTTCGGCACATTTTTGGGGGTGGTCCGGGACTTGGTCCGGACCCAAAATCCCGGACCAACACTTGACATTACTCTCGGCCTGATTTTACACCAGGTCCGGGACTTGGTCCTGGACCTAGGTCCCATACCACCTGCTGTCTTAACTCTCGGGGCATTTTTAAGGGCGGTCCGAAACTTGGTCTGCCCCCTAAGTCCTGGACCCTGCTAAAAAGCTGCTAAAATTATATTTTTCAACCCCTAAACTAACCTTAATCCACACCTAATCATTCCATAATCTTTCCACATGTTTAAACACCTTAAAACATGCTCCAAACCTTTCCAAATAATTGGTTTAATCCTTACCCAACTTCTTGCTCACATTCTACAATTTCACTCTTACATTTTTGCACTTTGTACACTTGTGCATTCCTAACTTCCTCTTGGTGGTTTACACTTTGTTCTCTCTCGTTTTGACCATTCCAATTCATTCCTAGGCAAATGCATTATCTATACCCAAGTTCAACTCTCATTTTCTAAGTCTTACACACTAGTTCTTTTCTAGTTTTTCCAATGCATTTCAACACTCCTTGCTACAGATTTTTACACCCTCTATTCTCATCCCCCAACTACCATTCCATGGTTATTAATCCAATCAACTCAACCCAAATGAACACCCTAACTCCTCCCATTCATCAAGTCACCTAAAAACACTCATTTCCTACACAAATTTTGCCATAACCTCCCCATAAACCTGACATATCCAATTCTCACCATTTTTCATTCCTAATCTAGCCACACCCTTAAAGGGTCCTACCAGCACATAAGCTCAACCAAAATTCACCAAACCAACAATATACTCAAACACAATGGCACTTAGGCCCTTAAATCAACACAAGTTCACAATTCTCTCAAACTTTCTCCAAACACATCACTAGCACAAATTTTGGGTTTATTATTTAATCTAACCCATCCCAAATACCAAGGAAATTAAAATAACTTTAAGGTGGAATTCTTACCTTAAGTTTTCCAAGTCTCCTTTCAATTTCCTCTTCCTCTTCCTCCTCTCAATTTCGGTCAAATGGGCAATGGAGTTGCCAAAATCCATCCCAACATTCAAAGAACACAAAATGGACATAATTAAAATCTTAAACCCTTGGAATAACATAAATTCAATGAAAGGCTTAGAACACCATAAGTTAGGGTTTACCTTTGGAGTTTTTAAGAGGGGTTTTAACCCTTGAATCAAGAAGGGGGGTTCCACCACCATTGGAGAGTTGAACCAATGCTCCAAAACAAGAAGAAAATAAGGTATCAAAGAGGGGCAAAATCGGCCAGCACAAGAGGGTGGAGAAAAATGAGGTTTTTGATGAATCTTTTCACCTTAGAAGAATGGGGAGACTCCAAGCTTCAAGAATATGCCATCTTCTCTTCAAATGGGCTAAACCCATGGAGATGAAGTTCATCATTTTTGGATTTTGAAAAGAGATAAAGGTGGAGCTTGATGAGAGGAAGAAGAATATGTACTTTATGTTGCATTTGGAGCTTTAATGGAGCTTGGGCAAGCAAAGAAGGCTTGAGTAGCCATGGGAGGAGGAGGAGAAATAGTTCCAGCTTGGGGAGGAAGAAGAAACCGGAAGAGAGGAAGAAAGGGAGGAAAGAGAAGAGTGAAAAAGAAATAAGGGAGGAGAGAGAGGGAAAAGGTGTATTAGTACCTTTTTGCTTTTTGCTCTTTTTGACTTATTAATATAAGAGCTAGTTATGTGAGAGGGGCTGATTACCCATCTAAAAACCGGCCCCATTAATAAAGTAGGCTGGGGGCGTTTTTCATCTTTTACAGAAAATGCTCATTAATTTACCCAGTTTTAGCACTATTCACTAACCGGGCCCGTTTTCTGGATTTTTCTCTTTTCTTTGATTTTAATGGTTCTTAAGCTTCCATTAATGTTTATTTATAGTTATTTGATGAACTATAATTTTTTCGGGTTCATTTGACCACTTAAAGCCATGTTTTCATGTTTTTTCGAAAAACGTGCACTAAAGCTTAATTAGCATTTTTAATTCGTTTTTATGGATCCGTTTTCTTCGGGAATTGTTCCCGAATATTAATTAGGCATTATTAAGCCTTGGAAATCCATCTAAGACCCTTGTCGAGGTCGTATTCCTCATATGGTCCCGTAACACTCATTTTTATGTTTTTCGCTTTTTAAGCGTTTTCTCTTTTTTTTGGTTTTATGTTCCTTACCAAACTTATTTAGGCACTAATAGGCCCTCAAATATCATATTAGAGTAATTTAATCACACTAATTAAGTTCGGGGTATTTCAGTCTACCCCCCTTAAAGAACTTTGCCCTCAAAATTAGTGAATCTAATATAGTCACTCACATAGGTATTCTATGCTAAGGTTATAACTTCTATATAACCTGCCCGACACCAAAAGTCTGGCTCGATGTATACCACACATCCAAACAGCATGTCATTGCATGCATAGCAATAAAAAATATCCGCTTCCAAGTGGGGTCCATCCGCAGATAAAGAAGGCACCAGTCCTCTCCCACACAAGTGATCCCTTAGGTATCGTTCACGTTTGAATACTTACGCTTTCTGGTTCACGGCCGTCATGACTTCGGGCACTTACGCTTTCTGGCCCTACGATCCTTTGGTTCTTGATCAAATTCATTTGCATATCTAGAGATCCTCATGCTCCAAATTGGGTTCTCTTCCCTGACCGGACTACTCATATCCGGTGGCCCTTGGAAAAATACAAAACACACACTACAAACGTCCTACCGGTCACTTAGTACTGTTGCTCGTCCGTTGTAATGGTTTCAAAACTAATCATCACTCCCACCGGCTCACAACTAGCCTTACTCCCCGGGTTCGGCCCGATACCAGTGTCTAACCACGAGAAGGTCCAACTAGCATCCATGGGAGCAGTTTCAAAACTGATCCTCTTTCTCAAGTTTGAAGAAAATCATTTGTGTCAAAATCTGTTTGGGAAATTCATTTTGAAAACTCAATACAACTTCAAATTCCAATTTGTGTTAGTTTCACCTATTACTAGTGTGATTACTTGTGGCCACTTATAGGGAGCTTCAAGAGTCATTCGACCCCAATGTGATCAGCACTGGTGTTGAACTATCCTTCCACCCCAATTTGTGTTCGGTTTCCCTTGATCGCTAGCAAATCAAGTTCCACCTCCCACCTCAGTTCACACAATCAAATAGTCAAACATTATTTCATTTTCTATCTTCTTAATCTTGCTAGTCATAATCACCCATCAATACATTTCCGGTTTCTAGAATTCATTTACTCACTTACTAATCATCTCATTAATTATTACTCAAGTTATCTCCAAGTACTTTACCCAAGAATTTCAAAAGTTATTCTCCAATTAATTTTCTATCCTCCAATCGTTCGCAAGTAAAAATCAATTTCTATCCTCCAATTGTTCACAAGTCAAAAGTCAATCAAGTCAAGTCACCTAGGGGACTTAATTCCCACTAGGTTCAACATCGGTTTCATACCGATTTATACTCATCAAATCTCCTAAACGTACTAATTTCTTATACTATTACCAATTGGGGTTCTCATTCCCCTGGAGTTTCTCTACTACTTTCCACTTCAAATCTCACAAATCACCATGATTACACAATGAATGAATGCATATGTTTATGTAACATAAGTACCAATCATCCAAAAACAAATTCTTGTGCACTATGCGCATTGTAGTTTACGCACTTGTTACATAAAACATACACTTCGTGGTTTTCGCTCTACCCCCTTAAAAAGGGATTACGCCCACGTAATCTACCATGTGTCAACATTGGACATAGGTCAAAGGCATTCAGCCGTCATGGAGTGTTTTAACTTCCATGCAGGCTATTATACAATGTATTTCGGTCAAAGGGTTTTAACCATATTGTTGGTTAGTCCATGCACCAAGAATTCTCATTGGAGTTGGTTTAACTCATAACTGGGTTCGGTTCTAGCCTAAGAGGCTTCAACGCTTTGATAATTAGCCATTCATTCACTAGGTATATTAAACCTTAGAATTCTGGGCCCACTAGCTTCTGCTGCGTGACCCTGATAACTAGGGTTTGTTCGCCCTTTTCGTTATTCTTAATATGTTATACATTACCCTTGTATCCCTTTTTATCTTGGGAATAAGGTTTATCAATCAAGCGTGGTATTCCTTTACCGTACGCGAACTCAATATTTTTTAGATTTTATATCCAGCTCTCTGGAAATCTATTGTACATACTGTTCGTACTCCCATGATTATTCGCTGGGTTCCTCCGACTTATTGTCGGTTGAGGTTGAGCCACTAAGTAGTTGTAGTGCTTCCTCTATTGTCAGTGGCTTCTGAATTATGTCCATTTCATCTGATTCCGTACAAGTGTTCTTTACTTGTACGACCTTGCATTTTCTATGCATCGGTTCTTATAACTTTCGTAAGTCTCCTTCTACTTTTTATTCCGATGGAATTCATATCTTGTGATTGTTGGTGTGTTTCACACTCTTCGTGCTTCTTTGGCCTTAGGCCGCACGGTTTGTTTCTAAGCTTTTTCTTAACTAGCTTATGCCATGTTCGTTGGTGAAAGGAAGAATTTACCACGATTGACATTTCCATATTCCTAGCTATCCCACTAGATCATTACTGCACAAGTGCAATACCAAAACACTCAGTCCTACAGAGTGTAGAGGCGTAAACCCGTGGCAGTAAATCACTTATGCGATTGCAATAGGAATGAACATTGCTTCCTTGTGGGTTGCTTCATCACTTGGTGCAGACTCCTGGCTTGTTGCCTGGTCTGTCTACCATCTCTTTTAGCGTCTCTATGTCATTGTGTGTTTATACACATACATTGGTCGCCTGTTGCGCACCATGTTCTTACTGATTCTACAGTATTGGTTTGCATGGCATTCGCTGTTGCTAGCTTCAGCTCATGCATTTCCACCATTTATACCATGGTTTGCCATATATATCTCTGAGCTCATCGAGCGTTATTTACTTTACACTTCCCGCTTCTACTTCACGTATCTCTTCTAGACCGGTTACTATTCGGTTTTTGTCAATAGTCATCAAAGTTTCCTTCCGTTTTCATCTTATTCAAGTTATTGCTTGGCAATGACTATATGCTCAAGCTTCACTACATTAGTAGTTCTAAGAGAGATGTACCTTCAGACTTCCCTGAAGACATCCTCTTCTTTGGAATATGTTTACCGCTCTCGCGGTCTCACAATAACGAGTGGTATTCTCACGTGTTAGTTATTACACCATTCTCCTTGTGGTTCTCATTAGGTTCTGTAACCGTTGTATCTACGTATTGTAGCGGTTCATGGCTTACTAGCCATGTTGCCTAGAGCTCTGCTCATCTCAGGCTGTTCACAAGCTTTGCTTCTCCTTATACCATCAAATGGTTTGGAGGTAACCTTGGGCCCCATGCTAAGATCATCGCATCACGCTTCCGTTCGTTGGATGCCCTTTAAGTATCTTGGTATTGATCGGTACCATTTATTAATTTAGGTTATCCCCTGGAAAGTCGGATCCCTTCAGTGTTCTAACCGAGTGTTCATTCTAGCTCTTGTGCTCTTGTGCTCTTGTGACGCTTTCGACACCCTTCAAGGATTTCTCCTGGGTGTTGCTAAGTGATGTCATTCCATTTGGCTAACATTATGAATATGTTCAGTTTGTTACCCTACCTTGCGGTTCTAGATTTCAACTTGTCCCGATTGGGGTTATAACGTCTTCCGTTCCTAAGGTAGACTATGGGTACTTCTCTTATGTTTTGACCGGTTTGATATCCTTTTCGGTGATGAATGGTATTCTCCGGTACCTTATGTGATCACTCTAGGTATTTCACCTTGTTCCTTGAACATTGGTGTGTTCATGTTAGGCATTGCCTTACTGTGTTTAGACTGGGCATTCATTCCAGCTAACATGCTTGTTTCAAGATCCTTGTGTCATATCCAATGTCTTTGTTCAATTACTAGTGCTTCTCGCACTTCTTAACTCATGATCATCCTCCTGGAGTGAGTTCTTGACTCCTTTAGCTTGTAAGCTTATCTGAGTTCCTTCGTTCATTCGAGGTGTCCAACTATTCTGTTTTGAATTTACTTCATTGTCCGTAGAACGAAGTTGACTACTTCCCGTGGTTCGTACACCACTTGTATACATACGTGGGGTACCTTATTGGTACGTTACCACTTACCTGACTAACTCAAGAATAGTTCTGTCAGGCCCACGAGCTCCTTTGCGGTCGTCCCACATCCTGTATTGGGTACACTCGTAGTGCTCGTCACACGCCTAGGTGAAGTATTCTATTGTCAACTCCTCTTGTATCATTCTATGATACTCACCGTGATTCTTCTGGTTTGTTTTTAAAAATCTAAGGTTTAAAAGAAAAGTTGTGTTTAAAAAATTTTGTGTTTGGAATAAAAATCTTGAGTTGAAAGAAAATCTTCATGGCGTTGCCATGTCTAAGGTCTTGACCAAGTCCAGCTTCTCACTGACTGGTATGTTCGTTAATACAACGGTCAGGCCGTTAGGCCTTTCCAAGGTTTCATTCTTCAAGCTCTTAGGTTTGGTAATCCTACCTTTGCTTCCATTGTCATAGTGGTACTTAGTAAGTACTTGTTGGTCGTCAAAGTTTTCAAAATAGCCCTGTTGTTGCTGCACTTGCCGTGGCAAGTACGCGGGTAGGTCGGTTTTCAGGTTAACATATACCGGTTACGGTATTGTTTCCATCCGTATTTGGTGGTTTTACTGGATCTTCATTTGATCTTAGTGATCAATCTCCTGAGTAGCTTCTCAGTGTTCTTGACAAGGTTGTTGATAATTCGGGTGCTTTCCCGATCCTTGAGGTACTCCGTGTACCCTGTTTGTTGCTCGTTCCCACGCTCTTACGGCGGTCACCGAGGTTTGACTTATCCTTAGGAACTACGTCACAACCTTTTTGAGTTATGTCATTCGGGTATTGCCGCCTCTTGGCGTTATGGGTTTGGAGTTAATCCTGCCGCGACTAATTCCTTAGTCGATTGGTATACCGTTGTGTATTATCAAGCATTGTAGTCCGCAGACTCTCTTGTCTCGGGTTTATTACTCCGTCTTTTCGCTTCATTGCGCGGTTGTGCTTCTCTTCTTGTCGGCTGCGTATGGTTCTTGCGATTGTGAAGCACGTCGCCCCATGGTGCCGCAAATTTCATTATCCTTCATTTAGGATCTTCAATCTTCTGCTGTTAAGTACGGTCATTGTCGTTCAAACGGGAACCGTCTTCAGGATTTCCAGTTCTTGGAATCTACCGCATGCCAGGTTCTTCCTCTTATAAGATTTTATTTTACAACTGCCAGATCGGGTTAACCCGAGTATGAGAGGTCTTTCCATCTCTCTGGCGTTCTTTTCCTAACTTAATACCGGGGGTTGCGGAGGGCGGGTATGGTTATGTAGGTATCCAGATCACACTGGAAGTTCCTATCTAGTGTACCTCACACGCTAACACTCAACCCTTAGCCATAGGTCTCTAATTCCTAACTCGGTATTTTCCTAAACTCTGTATTCAACCTCTGATACCACTTTTTGCAACACCCCTACCGGTAATCCAATCGTTAACTCCTAACCCGTGTCAATTACCAACATCAAAGCAGCGGAAATTCATACTCCAACGGTGGGTGATAAAATGCCGTTAGTCACCCAGGTGACTAACCAGGCCAAATCTAATCCAAATAATCGATACAAATACAATATCGGTCTGATGGGTTATTATACCGAGTACTCTATAACAAACCTTACATTTCATTCCTTAACCAAATCCAATACAAATACAACTTCAATTCGATTCTATACCGAGTTTACAACAATTCCCAAACTTGTCAATAACATATCGACCTTACAATTCCACAATACAACAAATACAATCCTTAAACAACTACCCTTGCTTAATAATAACCCCGTCCTACTCTCGAACGGTGATCAGCTTCCATGTACCTGGAAAATAAAAACGGTGCCCCTAGGGGCTCAACAATTGCTGCATATGAAATTCGCATACCCCGCGTGCTAACGGGGGTACGCCGACTACTTTGTTCGAGAACATGCGATTAATTTTAATTCAGTCAACATGCATACAACATACATTATATATGTACATTAACACAAATACCCAACATTCAACCAAGGAATACAATCACACTAACACAATAAGTTTGTTAGTTAGTATTACTTAATCTTAGGCCTTGAGGGTTTTCACCTCACTATGCCTTACTCAATTACTCATTGTCTTACCCACTCTCTTGGGTACTCTTACTCAAATTCTCTTACTCTCAACCTCAAGCAAGTTCTACAATACTCAACTCAATTCTCCACTCAAACTCAATTTCTCAAGTCTCTCAAGTTTCAACTCAATTCTCAATACTCAAATTCTCAAATACTCAAAGACATCTTTTAAGTCATTGCCCATGACCTCCGGGCAGAGTCATACACAAGACTCACCACCGGGCTTACAAATACAAACGAAGCTATACAATTAGCTCCTCAAATTCTCAAATGTCCGGTTCTCTACCGGACTACTCAAATTCCCAAAACTCCTCTCTCGGAGTCATTTCACAATCTCATAGATTAGCCTAGAAGTATCTCTCTCGATACCCTCCACTAGCTTAGGGAATTCTCAATGTCTAGTATTCTCAGATTTAAGGTTTTACCCAACGCATCGAATACTCTCATGTTCGGGACATTGTTTATATTAGTCGGATCCTCTCATTGTGGTTTTACTATCTTTCTAAGGGGTTTGGTGATCCCGTACCATACTTTACTTCTCTCAAGGTTTATGTCTTGAACAATCATCAATCCTCTTATTAGAGGTTCCTCATATGCTTCCGCTATTAATTGTTTTATGGATTAAATCAATTCGGTTCTCTAACTGTTATCGGGAGTTTACTAATCCCGTACACTCACTCACATTCATGTGAGTTCCTAGGTTTGCGTTATCGTTTCTTGGGTCGATAGTTTTAGTGTGTTTCCACGTTTCCATTAATTCACAACATGACTCTTTCTACGAGTCACTAATCAAACAAGACTCAACTATGAGTCGAACTATAGTGCACATTCCACACTCAAGCAATTCATCCACAATCACACATTTCATGAATTATACAAACTTCAATTCAAACACAGTCCAATAAAACAATACAATACAAGCACAACCAAGTACAAACAATCTGATTCGTGCGTTCATCTTGTTTAGGTGATCACAAAGCACACAAGCACATAAATCAGAGTAACACTGTTAGCATACGGGGCATGAGAAAATCATACCTTTCACCATGGATTACTTTACCACGTCACCTCTCATTCCTCGAGTCTTACTCTTGAACCACTGATTACATGTCAAATGGTTCTATTAATATTAAGGCGTTACGGTACGTAAATAATTACTACTCCCGTACTTACCCCGGTATCCCGTTATTTCGGTTTTACTTAAGTGTACTTGGTTTCTTAACTTACTCACTCACTTCTCAACCTTTGTTTATAGTTCTTAGGACCTTTACAAGTCACCAAACAACTCCTAAACATCATCTAAAACCAATACCAATCAATCCCCCATGTTTAGACCCCTTTAAAACACTTTCGGCACATTTTTGGGGGTGGTCCGGGACTTGGTCCGGACCCAAAGTCCCGGACCAACATTTGACATTACTCTCGGCCTGATTTTACACCTGGTCCGGGACTTGGTCCTGGACCTAGGTCCCGGACCACCTGCTGTCTCAACTCTCGGGGCATTTTTAAGGCGGTCCGGACTTGGTCCGCCCCCTAAGTCCCGGAACCTGCTAAAAAGCTGCTAAAATTATTTTTTCAACCCCTAAATTAACCTTAATCCACACCTAATCATTCCATAATATTCCACATATTTCCTACATGTTTAAACACCTTAAAACATGCTCCAAACCTCTCCAAATCATTGGTTTAATCCTTACCCAACTTCTTGCTCAAATTCTACAATTTCACTCTTCATTTTTGCACTTTGTACACTTGTGCATTCCTCTCTTCCTCTTGGTGGTTTACACTTTGTTCTCTCTCACTTTGATCATTCCAATTCATTCCTAGGCAAATGCATTATCTATACCCAAGTTCAACACTCATTTTCTAAGTCTTACACACTAGTTCTTTTCTAGTTTTTCCAATGCATTTCAATACTCCTTGCTACAGATTTTTACACCCTCTATTCTCATCCCCAACTACCATTCCATGGTTATTAATCCACTCAACTCAACCCAAATGAACACATAACTCCTCTCTTCATCAAGTCACCTAAAAACACCATTTTCCTGCACAAATTTTGCCATAACCTCCCCATAAACCTAACATATCCAAATTCATTCACCAATTCTCACCCTTTTTCATTCCTAATCTAGCCACACCCTTAAAGGGTCCTAACCAGCACATAAGCTCAACCAAAATTCACCAAACCAACAATCTAGCTCACAAAACTCAAACGCAGTGACACTTAGGCCCTTAAATCAACACAAGTTCACAATTCTCTCAAACTTTCTCCAAACACATCACTAGCACAAATTTTGGGTTTATTATTTAATCTAACCATCCCAAATACCAACGAAATCAAAAACTTTAAGGTGGAATTCTTATCTTAAGTTTCCAAGTCTCCTTTCATTTTCCTCTTCCTCTTCCTCCTCTCAATATCGGTCAAATGGGCAATGGAGTTGCCAAACTCCATCCCAACATTCAAAGAACACAAAATGGACATAATTAAAATCCTAAACCCTTGGAATAACACAAATTCAATGAAAGGCTTAGAACACCATAAGTTAGGGTTTTCCTTTGGAGTTTTTAAGAGGGGTTTTAACCCTTGAATCAAGAAGAGGGGTTCCACCACCATTGGAGAGTTGAACCAATGCTCTAAACAAGAAGAAAACAAGGTATCAAAGAGGGGCAAAATCGACCAGTACAGAGGGTGGAGAAAATGAGGTTTTTGATGAATCTTTTTACCTTAGAAGAATGGGGAGACTCCAAGCTTCAAGAATATGCCATCTTCTTTTCAAATGGGCTAAACCCATGGAGATGAAGTTCATCATTTTTGGATTTTGAAAAGAGAGAAAGGTGGAGCTTGATGAGAGGAAGAAGAATATGTACTTTATTTTACATTTAGAGCTTTAATGGAGCTTGGGCAAGCAAATAAGGTTTGAGTAGCCATGGGAGGAGGAGGATAAATCGTTCCAGCTTGGGGTGGAAGAAGAAACTGGAAGAGAGGAAGAAAAGAGGAAAGAGGAGGGAAAAAGAAATAAGGGAGGAGAGAGAGGGAAAAGGTGTATTAGCACCTTTTTGCTTTTTGCTCTTTTTGACTTATTAATAGAAGAGCTAGTTATGTGGAGGGGGCTGATTACCCATCTAAAAACCGGCCCCATTAATAAAGTAGGCTGGGGGCGTTTTTCATCTTTTACAGAAAACGCTCGTTAATTTACTGAACTCGTTCGCTCAGTCGTGTTTTCACTTCGCACAGTCGGAATTTTAAAAACTTTACGATCTTGCCCCTGTTTTAATATCTTCATAAATTACTATATTTAACCACAATTTACAACATATTACGAGGTGACCCTAAATTTCATTACGCACAGTCGGAATTCCAATACGCTCAGTTAGAAAATGACCAATTTAGGGGCTAATGTAGGCATAATTTATTAAAAGCGGTTCGAAAAAGCAAAGAAGGATTCCGAAGTACTTATATAAGTAAAAAAATATATCATAAAAATTATCAGCAAAGTATACCATGACAAAGTAGACGAAAATACGAACGCGTCGGCGCAAACGGATCGAAAAACGGAGATATAACGATGAAGATATGACAATTTTAAGACCGGAACTCGGCGCCAGCGCCGATAAAGAAGGCCGGCGCCGGCGCCAGTAAAGAAGACCGCGCGCGGGCACGCGTCACCCTTTACCGGCGCCGGCGCCGGCGCCGGCCCTTCCTTACCGACGCCTGCGCCGGGTTCCGGTTTTAAAATTGTCATATCTTCTTCGTTATAGCTCCGTTTTTCGATCCGTTTACGCCGACACGTTCGTATTTTTGTCTACTTTGTCATGGTATACTTTGCTGATAATTTTCTGATATATGTATTATTTCTTCTTAAGCACAACATTAACTATCATCGACGTCTTGTTCGAAATTGCCTATCAACCACTAATTACATGTCCGTTTGAAGAGAATCTATTTTAAATTCATTGAACGTTTCTATCATTTCCACCCATTTCACGTCCATTGACTAATAATCTATTTGAAATTATCAAATTTTCCTATCAATATCAATATTAACTATCATTTTCGACATTAACTATCATTGACTTCTTATTCGATAGTAAAATGAAGCAGGGATGAGGCGGACCGTAGGGAACACAATGCACGCTACAGGGCTAGTACGAGAGACGACATCCCCCGACTTGATTAGTGCAAACACAGACTTGATTAGTGCAAACACATTTGGATTTCATGTACTGGTAGTCAACAGAATTGTTAATTGTTCTGGGATTTAAAATGATGTGTGTGTCGAATAAGTTGTAACATTATGAGAAATGACGTGTGAACAATGTTTGTTTGAAAATGAAACTCTGAAATTGAATCGCTTTTGAAGTCCTGAAAATATGTTACAAAGATGTATATATTTTCACTTGTTATAAAAAAACTTTTAGGAGCAATCTCTGACGACAAACCGATCTCGCTTTTGAAGTATTGAAAATATGTTTCAAAGATGTATACAATTTCATTTATAAAAAAAAAACACATCTTTTGAGCAATCTCCGACGACAAAAGATCTCGTTGTTCTTAAAATAATTCACTAAATAGAATCCACGAGAATCATTAATACTAAAGGGCTAACGCACCCACATTAAGGTTTTCGTGTTAGTCATTTGAATTGTTAATTGTTCTGGGATTTAAAATGATGCATGTGTCGAATAAGTTGTACCATTTAACCCTACCCCTCCAATTAGGGTTTTCATGTTAGTCATTTGAGGATTGTGGAATGCGTTTCGGGCATCAGTTGTCGAAATGAATTAATTAGTGGAATCGGTGGAAATGATAGACAATGTTAGTGTATATGGAAAATCCCTGCTGTTTAAAACTAAAAAAATCGACATTTACTGCACAATTTGAAGTCTTGATCTTCTTTAGTCTTTCCTCATCGTTCTTGTAGTCTAGTAGAAGATCGTCAATATGAAGTAGTTCATGTTTGTCGTCATCATTTACTGCACACTTTGAAGTCTTGATCTTCTTTAGTCTTTCCTCATCGCTCTTGCAGTCTAGTAGAAGATCGTCAATAGAACTATTGTTTTGAGCAATCTTCGACGACAAACCGATCTCGCTTTTGAAGTATTGAAAAATTTTCAAAGATAACATTTTTTGAGCAATCTATGACGACAAACCGATCTCGCTTTTGAAGTATTGAAAATATGTTTCAAGATGTATACATTTTCATTTGTTATAAAAAAAACATTTTTTGAGCAATTTCTAACAACAAACCGATATCGCTTTTGAAGTATTGAAAATATGTTTCAAAGATGTATACATTTTCATTAGTTATAAAAAACACATTTTTTGAGCAATCTCGGACGACAACCGATCTCGCTTTGGAAGTATTGAAAATATGTTTCAAAGGTGACATTTTTTAGCAATCTCTGACGATAAACCGATCTCGCTTTTGAAGTATTAAAAATATGTTTCAAAGATGTATACATTTTCATTTGTTATAAAAAAAACATTTTTTGAGCAACTTCGGACGACAAATCGATCTCGCTTTTGAAGTATTGAAAATATGTTTCAAAGATGTTTCAAAGATGTATACATTTTCATTTATTATAAAAAAAACACATTTTTTGAGCAATCTCCGACGACAAACTGATCTCGCTTTTGAAGTATTGAAAATATGTTTCAAAGATGACATTCTTTGAGCAATCTCCGATGGCAAACCGATCTCGCTTTTGAAGTATTGAAAATATGTTTCAACGATGACATTTTTTGAGCAATTTCTGACGACAAACCGATCTCGCTTTTGAAGTATTGAAAAATGTTTCAAAGATGACATTCTTTGAGCAATCTCCGACGACAAATCGATCTCGCTTTTGAAGTATTAAAAATATGTTTCAAAGATGTATTCATTTTCATTTGTTATAAAAAAAATTTTTGAGCAATTTCTGACGACAAACCGATCTCGCTTTTGAAGTATTGAAAATATGTTTTAAAGATGTATACATTTTCATTTGTTATATAAAAACACATTTTTGAGCAATTCCGACAACAAACCGATCTCGCTTTTGAAGTAGTGAAAATATGTTTCAAAGATGACATTCTTTGAGCAATCTCTCCGACACAACCCGATCTTGCTTTTGAAGTATTAAAAATATGTTTCAAAGATGTATACATTTTCATTTGTTATAAAAAATATTTTTTGAGCAATTTCTGACGACAAACTGATCTCGCTTTGAAGTATTGAAAATATGTTTTAAAGATGTATACATTTTCATTTGTTATAAAAAAACACATTTTGAGCAATTTCCGAGGACAAACCGATCTCTCGCTTTTGAAGTACTAAAAATATGTTTAAAAGATGACATTCTTTGAGCAATCTCCGACGACAAACCGATCTCGCTTTTGAAGTATTGAAAATATGTTTCAACGATGACATTTTTTGAGCAATTTTGATGATTGTCAAATAAATTCTTCTTTAATTGACATGAATTTAGTGGAATTGATAGGTAAGTTTGAACAAGACATCGATGATAGTTAATGTCGATACATATTACTATTTAGATTGGTGTCCAATTCATCTGTTAATTAGAATAGAACATGCTTGATTATTTTACTATGGAATAAGAAGTTAATGATAGTTAATATTGATATTGATTGGAAATTTTGATAATTTCAAATAGATTCTTCATCAATGGATTTGAAATTGGTGGAATGATAGAAACGTTCAATGAATTTAAAATAGATTCTTCTTCAACGGACATGTAATTAGTGGTTGATAGGCAATTTTGAACAAGACGTCGATGATAGTTAATATTGTGCTTAAGAAGAAATAATACATATATCAGAAAAATATCATCAAAGTATACCATGACAAAGTAGACGAAAAGACGAATGCGTCGGCGCAAACGGATCGAAAAACGGAGCTATAACGAAGAAGATATGACAATTTTAAGACCGGAACTCGACGCCAGCGCCGATAAGGAAGGGCCGGCGCCGGCGCCGGTAAAGAAGACCGCGTTTTTCGATCCGTTTGCGCCGACGCGTTCGTCTTTTCGTCTACTTTGTCATGGTATACTTTGCTGATAATTTTTATGATATATTTTTTTTACTTATATAAGTACTTCGGAATCCTTCTTTGCTTTTTTCGAACCGCTTTTAATAAATTATATGCCTATATTAGCCCCTAAATTGGTCATTTTCTAACTGAGCGTATTGGAATTCCGACTGTGCGTAATGAAATTTAGGGTCACCTCATAATATGTTGTAAATTGTGGTTAAATATAGTAATTTATGAAAGATATTAAAGCAGGGGCAAAATGGTCATTTTCCGGCTGAGCGTATTGACCCTCTTAATTTACCCGGTTTTAGCACTATTCACTAACCGGGCCCGTTTTCTGGATTTTTCTTGTTTCTTTGATTTTAATGGTTCTTAAGCTTCCATTAATGTTTATTTATAGTTATTTGATGAACTATAATTTTTACGGGTTCATTTGACCACTCAAAGCCACGTTTTTGGGGTTTTCTCGAAAAACATGCGCTAAAGCTTAATTAGCGTTTTTAATTCATTTTATGGATCCGTTTTCTTCGGGAATTGTTCCCGTATATTAATTAGGCATTATTAAGCCTTGGAAATCCATCTAAGACCCTTGTCGGGGTCGTATTCCTCCTATGGTCCCGTAACGCTCATTTTTATGTTTTTTGCTTTTTAAGCGTTTTCTCTTTCTTTTGGTTTTATTTTCCTTACCAAAATTCTTCTAGGCACTAATAGGCCCTCAAATATCATATTAGAGTAATTTAATCACCCTAATTAAGTTCGGGGTATTTCAGTTAAAAATTTACAAAAATTGACAAAAAATATCAAAATACAATAAAAATATAAAAATTATAAAAACATACAAAATTATAAAATAAAAAATATTTAAAACAGTTTTAAAAATTTTAAAAATATAAAATTAAAAAAATTATGAAAATTATAAAAAATTTACAAAAATTATAAATTTAAAATGAAAAAAATTGAAAATATCATAAAGTATTAAAACAAATACATATTTCATTTTTTAAAATTTATTCAGTACCATAAAAAAGAATATTGTGTTCTTAACAAATAATTTATACCAATTTATACCAATAATTATCATAATCTATATCCAATAAGTACCATAATTTTTACCGTAACATTTTTAATTTTTTTCCTATCAATTCAAATTATATCTTCAAAATAAATAATTTTTATATTTTGCTGATAAATTTTAAAAATGAAAATTTCTAATATATAAATTTATCAGAAAAATAAAAATAAAATTATTTACTTTGAAGATATAATTTGAATTGATAGAAAAAAATAATTAAAAAATGTACGGTAAAAATTATGGTACTTCTTAGATATAGATTATGGTAGTTAATTGGTAGAAAAATTGGTATAAATTATTTGTTTAGAATACAATATTCATTTTATGGTGCCGAATAAATTATAAAAAATGAAATATTTATTTGTTTTAATATTTTATGATATTTTCAATTTTATCAATTTTTTTATAATTTTTATAATTTGTTTTATTTTTATTGTATTTTGATATTTTTGTGAATTTTTGAAATTTTTTTAACATTTAAGGGCATTTGTGAACTTTAAAAGTACTATGTTAACTAGTAGGGTTATTTTTGTCTTTTTTTCCATATGGTCAATGACTATAGTGACATTTCATGGAGTTTTACGAAATATAGTGGCATTTTATGACTTTCTTTTTTTAGTGGCATTTCATGAAATTTCTCTTTTTTTTAAACACAGAGCCACGAACTTCTTAGAAGTGCGGGATTTTTTTAGGAAAAATACATTGCCCACCCATGAGGTACTGGGGAATTACAATGCCACCACCCACGAGCTTCAGAAAATTACAATGCCCATCCACGAGATATTAAGAAATTACAATGCCCACCCATGAGTTTTAGAAAATTACAATGCCCACCCATGTACTTATCATAAAGAGGTGAAATCGAATATGTAAAGTAATGATTACCTTAAGAAACAACTTAGACAATGGTAAATTTTTTTAAAAAAAACCCCTAAATTAATCTTATATGACCACTTAGAAGTCAAATAAATGAAGCATGCCTAAAAGAACAAAATAAAGAAATAAAATCAAATAAAATGAGGTGAACATATATGTGATTCCTCGTAATTTTTGCACGTTTTTTCTTCATTTCATCACTTTAATGTTGCATGGTGTAAATTAGGTTTTTTTTTATTGCTTTACATAGTTGAGTTGATTAATCAATGTAGAATTACTTAAATCATTGATTTTCACTCATTTTGATAAGTACATGGGTGGGCACTGTAATTTTCTAAAACTCGTGGTGGGCATTGTAATTTCTTAATATCTCATGGGTGGGCATTGTAATTTTCTAAAGCTCATGGGTAGGCATTATAATTCCCCAATACTTCATAGGTGGGCAATGTAATTTTTCCTTTTTTTATGATGGTAGTGTTCGTTCTGATAAATAATTTATTCTCGGTAGAACCGTCCCAATAATTAGAGGTAGTGTGGTGATCTAAATTCATGATCATATATAAATATTAAATCATATATAAATTATAAAAAATAATTATATATTAATTCAGCTGATACTAATACTGAATATTTATTAACTTATCAGTTATTTTTTATTAGATACACTGTTAAAAACTTTATTGAATATTAATTTTAAGATTTTTTTCTTTTTATTAATTAGTTCATTGTTTTTATGTGATGTACTATAATAAAAGTTCACAAGAAAAATTATCATATTTTTTAATTTTTATATATAAAATAACTAATTAAATTTAGTTAAAAAAAATAATATACCCTTTAAATATTGGCCCAAAATAAATAGGGTCATGTATCAAAGCTCCACTTACACGCCATCAAAGATGACTATGGAATCTTTTCCATGTTGCTCATAAGCCAACCTCAATGTCTAAGTGTAGTCTTGCTTCCATTAATCCAAGAGAGAAACTTGTTGGTTCTAACAAATCCGCTGGTCCAAGAAACAAGGGATCATGTGTTTTAACTTAAAGAGCTAAAATGATCAACCCTCCCAAGAAGAGAGTACATGATTCTAGGAAAGACCAACCAGAATAATGGTCTGCATAATTAACTATTTTCATTTTTAGAAAATACTTATATCCTTAATACTTCATCCCTTCCCTTGAATACAATTAATTATGCTTTACTCCTTTGACTTAATAGAATATGCTTCCTTTATCCTCGCATGTGATAAGACTATTATTGCTCCAATCATTGCCAGTGGGAGACCCAAAATTTTGAATAGGTGTGTCAAACTTATAAATTCAGATTTTTGAAGTTAACAATAAGGTTTTATAATTTATATGTTAAAGTTGTGATCATATTGACAATAGATACTAGTAGTATAAGGTCTACAGTAAAATAAATTTTAATTATATTCTTAAAAACAAGTAAAAACATATTATTCTTAATCAACAAACTAGAAGGATAAATTTAGGTTGACAAGTAGCAAATGTTAACCAACATTAAGTAATTAACTCTAGGCCTTTGTTGTTCTTAGAGGTAAAAAAAGGTGGAAAAGTGGAATGCATAATAAATCAAGATTAGAGAAAATAAATAATATTAGGCGAGGAAAGAAAGTACAATTAAAATATATAAGGACTAAAACAAAACTAAAAAATTTAAAGAAAAATATAAAATACACAGATGAAGAGTGATTTACATATATTAGATGATATTTTGTAATGTAATAAACAAAATTCATTAACCATATTTGACTCAACTCATATTATTTAATACATGAGTGTCAAACCACCTAACTAAACATGATTAAATATAGCATATAAATAAATTTTAACTTTATTATGAATTATATATGTGCCAATTGACACACTACGCACTATATTGGGCCCGTCAAACTAAAAGGGGCTCTTGTCCAGTGTGACCATCCCAAGGTACAATGGGTTCGTCCGGACAACTATTAGGGTGCGTTCACTTCGAGGTGAGGAAACGGAATGAAATCAGGAAAGGGAATGGAAGGAAAGAAAGGGATTCCCCCGAATCAAGAAGTCTGTTTGATTCTAACACGGAACGAAATAGAATCTCAATGTGTCTTTATTGTTGTTTGGTTTCAAACAGAAAAGTGTTAATACTTAATTACATTATGAATAATATACATTAATATTTATCTAATTTTTATGTAATATATACTAATATTTATTAAGTTATATAGCATATATAAATAATTTTTAATTATAAATGATATATATTAATATTTATATAGATTATATATACAATATATATTAAGATTTATATATCTAATATATAACACATTTTGAAATTTGTCTATATATATAATATATTAGTTTTTTAATTTTATAGTATTTAAGTTATAAATAATATTTTATAATATATATATATATTTATATAATACCATTTATTCAAATTGTAAATAATATAAATAAATATTTATATAAATATATATAAATATATATTCATATTTTTAATTTTCTGGTATTTAAATTTTAAATCTAATATTATTCCTATCTTTTAAAAAAATTTCTATTCCCTTGTCCCTCTTAATCCTCTTCTTTTAAATACTTTCCTTCCCTTTTATATCCTATATATAA
Organism: Limonium bicolor; assembly: GCA_023374045.1. NCBI lineage: Eukaryota > Viridiplantae > Streptophyta > Magnoliopsida > Caryophyllales > Plumbaginaceae > Limonium > Limonium bicolor. The sequence goes on from CM041778.1 coordinate 112,804,772, forward strand.
ATATTTTCTCTATTATATAATCTATATAACTATTCTTTAACTTTATAAACCTATATATATAATATTTTTTATCTTTAGAGCTTTAAAGTATAAATAGTATTTATTAATATTAATATATTATACCCTGGTTGTTCATATTTATTTAAATTATAACTCATATGTATAAATGATTATATATATTAATATTTATTTAAATGTATTAATAATATATATTATTATTATAGAATTTTATTGTAGTTAAATTATAAATAATATTTTATATAGTATTTCTTCATTTTTTCAAATATAAATCATTTATATTAACATTATTATAAATTATACATTAATACTTATTTTGAATTATAAATGATATATTAAATATTTATATAATATATGTTATCTTCATATTCATATCCATATTTATATTTATATTTATATAAATTATAAATAGAATATATTTATATTTTATTAGATATAAATATATATATTAATATTTATAAAAATTATGTATCATATATTAGTATTTATTTAGATTATATACCATATATATTAATATTTTTTATGTAAAAGATGAATATAAGGGTAAGAGGGAGGAAAGAGAATATGTTTCCCTAAGATTTTGGGGGGAATCACCAAGAGGAATATGGGGGTTTTCGAAACTGGAAATGGGGGAAACAGAATGAATAAAAATACAAAACAAACAACCACCGTTTCCCTTTACTGATTACCCCGAAATGAACACACACCCTTAGACTGTTATTGGTACTGTGTGCTGAATATTTTGTAGAAACTGTAACAAAATTAATTAATCGTAACTGAAAGGATGCTTTCCACCAAAGGATGGGGTTAATTGAACTCCAACCCTCTAACAACAACATTTTATCAACCGACCAGAAACCATTCTGCCCACAAACCTCTTAATACGTATCGTCTCTGTTAGTACTAGTTAGCCTGACTTTAATTTTAAAATAAGATAAACACTTTATACTTTAAAAACAAGCATGATTACAAATTATAGTTATAAACATACAATATATAACATATAAGACACTTAATACATCATTTTCGATGTATTTTGTTATTTACACTTATAAACACTGGACAAATTAAAATGAACTAATGGTAATAAAAAAAATAGTAAGTATAATAGTCATATCTTTGATAAGTTAATAAATCAAACTAAATTTATAATAAAATAGACTATATTATATAAACATTAATAAAAAAAGTGATGTCATTAGGACTTAGAAGTCCGGCCCCACCCTAACGCAATTCGATGCCACTGGTGGCCTGCACAAACACAATGGTTTGCACGACTCCTTATTTGGCAGTCCAATCAGCATGTTTATGTGGCATATAGGGTGTGAAGAAAATTTGTAAATGGTTGTAAATATTAAGTTCAAAATGAATAATATAATATATATTATGTTTGCCTAAATTCAAGTTTTTCAAAACAAGACCATTAATGGATATATTTTGATAACTTCGAAAATAAATTATTTTTACATGTGTACGATGATACACTAAATGATAATATGATTAATTAATTTTGATATTATGATTCATTAACTAATAATCGGTGATTGAGTTTTAAACTTCAGAATTGATAAAAAAATCATTATTGTTTTATAGAGTATTATTATTGTTGTGGTATATTTAAACCTTTATGGTGAATCATGTATTTTTCGTACATACCAAGTATTGTTTTGTGTTGTATTACTGTTTGATTTTTTTTATGTGTTTACGATGGTACACTAAAATAATGATATGATTCATTAACTTTGATATTGCAATTCATTAAAATTGATATTATTATTTATTAACTAATAAGTGATGAATTAGATAACAAACTTAAGAACTAATAACATATCATTTTTTTTTTGTAGACGGTAAGAGGATTTGCATTAAAGAGAAAGAAACTTATAACCTAAAGCACAAAAGCTAAAGTTTGCTATTTAGGTAGGCGAAATCCAAAGAATATCGTCTCAAAAACCTAAGGACTCTAGATTAATATCAATCAAAACAATAATGAATCATTATAGTTTTATAATGTATTATTATTATTTTTTGTGTATTATTATTCTTTTGGTGTGTGTTATTATTATTTGTAGGGAATTTCATGAAATGCCACTATATTTTTGCAAAAGTCCATGAAATGCCACTATGCCTAGGGGTGGCAATTTGGGTTAATGGGTCGGGTTGAAGCTCACCCGTACCCGACCCGATTAAAATTGTATTGACCCATACCCAACCCAATAATAATCGGGTTACAAATTATCAACCCATACCGACCCATATAAAATGATTAAACCCATACCCGACCCGTTTAACCCAACATAATTAGGCTATGCAAAATTTAAAGACCTCTGGAATTAAATTTTTTATATAATTGCTCAAACGGAGTTACAAATGAATGAAATCATACATTCAATATGGTAGATTTCCAGAGTTTTCATTATCCTCCGTCTTTTTTTTCCACATACATGTCGTGCTCAGTTGCACTTAATAGAAAGAAGGTGATTGTACGCGTCTAGGCCAAATATAACTGTATTTTGTCCTTCAGAATATAGAATCAAAACACAGACAAAATTCTTCAGAGTACGGAAGAGATAGGACCCTAGTGAGAGCTGTGGAGGAGAGAGCAACACACTGTCTTTTGACAATCCACATAACGAATACTTTTGTTTTTGCTTTATAAAGAAATACAACAAAGTAGTATATCAAATAAACAACCTCTCATAAAAAAGATACTACATAATCTGTATTATACTAATAGTAGGTTAGCACTTACTTAGAAATATATTTATATTTTATCTAATTATTTATTATTATTTTAATAAAATAAAATAAAGGGTCGGCTTGACTACGGTTAGAACTTTGAACTCATACCCAACCCAAAAAATTAATAGGTAACCCATACCGACCCAATAATTAAATGGGTCAATAACCGTGACCCAAACCCGCTATTTTCAGGTTGGGTATGGGTCGGGTTATCGGGTTGGGTAAAAATTACCACCCCTAACTATGCCATTGACCAGAAGCAAAAAAGATAAAAATACCCCTACTAGATTACAAAGTAATTTTAAAGTTCACAATATGCCCCTAAGTGTTAAAAATTCACAAAAATCCAAAATATTATAAAAAATTAAAAATATATTTTAAAAATATCATAAAACATTGAAAAAAGTATATTTTTTAGATTTTTTTTACAAAATTAGCACCATAAAAATAATGTAGAGTTTTAAAACATATAATCTATACTAATTTCCTACAAATTGCAATTAGGTGAAGGGGTAGTCCAACACTACGCTGATCACGTCGATTTGGATGACTCCCGAAACCTCCTACAAGTGGACACACGAACTACAAATAGGTGGCAAATTGTATGAATTTGGTTGGTAAAGTGCGAAGAAAGCGTGTTGCTATTAGATAATAAAATCACATAAAAGACAGTATACATGGTTCGAATCCTAGAGAGCAGACACATACAAAGATGTTAAGACTTGAAAATGGAGGAGGAATGGTGTGATGTTACTAATAACCTAAAAGTCAACCAGCAGTGTCAATGCCATAGTTGGGCTGAGAAATAAGGTCTAAGTTGCCGTACAAAACAAACTATAAAATAAATAAAAATGTCCAGGAGAGTAAACTAACCGTCAACGTACAAATACGATCGGCTATATAAAATAAACACGTGGTCATAACAATGACATGATTAGAACATTGAAAATGAATAAGTACTATATCGTTACTACGGAGAGTATATCAATATAAGCCTAGAAGGCCTCCTGAGTACAGAAAAGGGAAACTAAACCCGAAGGTAATCAGAGTAGCACAGCAGAAGCTGGTGGACCGTATCCCCATTAGCCTTTGGAATAACAAGTGATCTATCGACCAATACCTTAAACCTAGAGAGCCTAAACCCGACCCATTTCTAAGATCGGTACGGATACCGATAGAGTCTTTTAATACAGAAACTAAACCCTAACATGGTCAAGACCTTTGAATGAGAATATTGTGAGTTTACATTGCATAGGAACTAGAATGCTCAATGAGAATTAAACATCTTGAACCAAGGCTCTAGGAGAGTATAATAGGGATTACGTGGGCGTAATCCATTTTTAGGGGGTAAGGGGGTAGGCGCGTTGCGTTTCTAATGGGTAAGTGCTCGTTTGGTGTGGTTGTTTGGGTTGCTATGTTTGTGAACTGTGTGGATTGGTTGAATGCATGGGAGTCATAGAATGAATGACTTGTTCACCTGGTTGATATGAGTGTAGTAACATAAATATTAATGGTACATAAATATTAATGGTACATTAAATATTAATGGTACATTACATATGATTGAGCCACAGATGTGGCGTGGTGCTTACAAGCACAAATGGTGAAATAGAACTGTGGAACTTGCGGGACATGATCCCTTAGTTAGAGAGACGTATTCAGGACTTAACCTTTGCATTGTGTGTGCTCCTACCGCCACACTTGGTTGTGTATATGAGATTGTGTGTAGGAGATTGTTATGTGTGTAAGTACTCTAGGTTATGAACGAATTTGTGTACTGTGGTTTACACCTCAGATTGTGAATTGTACATTGCTAATACCTTAGACTACTATGAAAACTTGTGAGAAGCCATTATTGTGGCATAGTGCTTATGAACACACTCGGGTAGTGAGAATTATGAAATGTGGGACTTGATCCCTAGGATTAACGAATGGAAAACATCAGTTAAAGAAGTAACAACTTCGGGACGAAGTTCCTTTAAGGGGGGTAGCTGAAATACCCCGAATAATTAGCAGTTCGAACTAGTGAAGTTTAAATTATAATAATGTGCGAACAATTAAATTTGGTATATACATGTTCGGAAACATGACAACGTTATATATCATATGGTCTTACTTATATAAATAAGCATGTATAACTTATACAAAAAAAAAGAGAAGAAAAAGGGAGCAAAGACCTCCCGCTGAGGTTCAAACCCCGTACCTCTCGTATACCTTATAAAGGCTTTAACCAGTTGAGCTATACTCGAATTCGATAATAGAAGCTCACAAATTAAACTAGTAATTCGCTTACTAAGTAACTACCAATAAAACAGAAAAGGAAACTCCACTCTCGTGAAATCTGGAGGCGTGAAATCTCACTAACCCACACTTAGTTGTCACGCATGCAGTGAACCGACCGGGAATATCAAAACTGCTTTACCATTTTTCCATGCGAATTATCGTCCCATTGTCGCATGCCTGGTGCAAATACAGAGAGCAAAACTCCATATTTCCGTAACTCCTGCGCATGCTCGATCTCTCCTTCTCCCAATGTGCTCTCGAATTTCCACATTGTTCTGGGCTGAATTTACTCAGTTGATATTCCACTAAACCCCTTCATTTGCTCCCGATTCGTTCCCCATGCGCGCAAGACCGGAGGAAGACCAGTCCCTAAGTTCTGGCGCTGGGTAAGTTTGTTCGTCTTCGTGAATCTCGTACTCCCGAGTCCTCCTGCTATATCCTAATTCCGTTCCATGGCGATTTTTTTTCTTTGTTTCTCTTCACACCCTCATCTTAACGCGAGTTTTGATGCTCTCTTGCATGTCCGGAGCTTGTTGAGTTACTGGTCTCGCTACACAAGACCAACAAGCAAGCAACCGGCTGGTGGGATCTCTGGTAATGGTGAACAAAATCCTCTCCTTGATCTCTCAAAGGTAAGTGCAGGGAACCGTAGACTATGGCTGTTTAATCCCTTCCCTATGCTCTGTTTCTTATGTCCGAAAGTTCTGTGTTGACCACTCTTCTTTTCTAACTTTCTGCATGCCTGAATCTCCTTGGAAAAGCTCCTCATGGTTGCGTCAAAAATCATCAAGAAAACCATCCCAAAACTGTCCTGAATACGGTTCCAAGGTGAGGCCTCTAACCAGCTTGTTTAATCTCTACTCTTCTCTACTTAATTTGGTTCGAAAACACCCTCAACTCACCCAGCCTTCCTCTTCTTCCATGCCTGGTTTTTTTGCATGCAACTTCCTCGTTCGAATCTTCAAAGATCCTTGAGCAAATCGGCTCCAGGAATTTTGAAAAGGTAAGCACAGTAAACCGAAAACTGGGCTATTCAACTCCACCTCTGTTGTCTGTTTTCATACCCGAAAAATCCGTGTTCCTAACACCTCATTCTTCTGCATTTCCTTGCATGCATGTTACCTTCCATGAACCCCACTCAAGCCGTGTGTAAAAGGAAGAAGTCCGTCTGTTTCTGACCGAGAACCTACAGAGGAAAAGCTAAGAGAAAACACTCTCTAACTCAAGGTAAAATTCAACCGAGAGTTCATGAGTATTACCCATTGATTTAGCTTGAAAACATATATATATATATATATCTATATGTATTGTACAAAAAAAAACTAACCCTTGGTCCCTTCATAACTAGGACCGAAAGCTATCCAAGAAAAACCGCAAAGAAACCCAGCTGAAAACCCCTAAGGTAGTTGACTAAACTCATGATTATTATATGATTGAGAATCTGATGTATTATGCTGCCACTATCGAGTCTGAAAGGATCTGATAAAATGGACACCTTTGTGTTCGAATGATTTTGTATAAAAAGGATTGTTAAAGTGTTGGTTTGAAGTTATGGGATAAATCTGGTAACAACCTGCTGGAGTAGTTTATGAGTATAAGGTCATTATTCTGGCAAAAACGGTGGTCTAAACACCAAGCTTTATAAAGCTAAAAATGAGCCTAATACTTACGAAAACAGTGGGAGTGATCCACGAGTATTAAGTTAGTGATTTCTAAGTTAAACCTGATTACATGTTTGGTTCTGAAAAGTTTGAGTGCAGTTTTCGATTTTGCCAGTTTTAGTACCTGGACATATCAGCAACATTAACCAAGCTTGTGGGTCTGTTTTAAGGTTAAAGCCCTGAGAAAAAAACACTCAGCTAACTTGGGTAAACAATTTGAAAAAAAAAGATGATGAAAATCAGATAGTAAATAAACAGAAAGCAGATTCAAGAACACAAAGGAAAACAACAGAAAGTAATAGATCAGTCTCTGTATAACTGAGGTTCAGGGGTGGCCACAGTCTTGTTTTGACTTGGATGTAAGATTAAAACCTTCCTAAAACATCTAGTCAGTCGAGTAGGAAAAGGAAAAAAAAAACTTGAGAGGAATTTGAAGACAGATTGAAAATCTGAATCAAAGACAGAAAAGAAAACGCATTAGTTCAAACTCCCATTTTCACTTTCGGGTTCTGTGTAAAACACTTATCAGAGGGGTGCTCCTTGTTGGTTGGGTTGGTTTGAGGTTAGGATTAAATCAAAACACTTAACTAGGAAGCTAAGGCAAACCGGGGAGGACTGAAAATCAATCTGTTAACAAGAAAAGAGATAGTAGATGATGCAACAGTTTTCAGTTTTCAAGTTTTCATTTCTTTCAAGTCTGTATAACTGTGAACAGAGGTGTATAAGTGGTCATACTGAGAGATTTATGAGCTTAAAACTTTGCTAATTCATCTGATTAAATGTGATAATACTTTGGGAAAAATTAGGGGTCAGGTTAGCAATGAAACACAGATCTATGAAAATACAGAAAATAGCAAAGATAAGTTATCAGCTTCTGGTTGTTAGTTTATCAGTTCTGAAATCCTTGGTTTCAGTAGAACACGTTACAGTAGGAAAAATAGTATTGACTTGGGTTTGTCTTGAGGATGAGACCTTGCTAAGTCTCCTAGATCAGTAGTTAAGCCATCTGGGGGAAATGAAAACTAGATCGATGAAGAAAGAGAAAGACAGAAGGAAATTATACCAACTTCAGATTTCTGTTTCTGCACTTCGGTTGGTAAAAAAACAAATGACAGGTGGGATATGAGTGTGGTATGGGTCTGGAAACAAACTTTAAACCTTGCTAATTCATCTAATTCAATTTTGTTTAAAATACCTTGGAGTGAATAGAGAGTCAGGTTGGTGAACAACAAAAAATAAATAAATAAGGAGGATAAATTAGTTTCATGTATTAGTTTTCAGTTGCTGTAACCTTTCAATTTCTGTATAACTGTAATGCAAGTGAATTAAGACTATTGAACTGGCCTAAATAGTAAACACATAAGTAACTGAGCCAGCGTTTTGGAAAGGAAAAAAAAATCAACTCGTGAATAAACAAGGAAGAAAATAGAAGGGAAGCTGGAGTTACCGTTTCAGTTTTGTTTCTTTCTTCAGTTTTGTTTCGTTGCAGGTTAGGAACATTTCGATAGTTGAACTTGTTGCCTTGGGTCTGTTAGAGGGTGATAATATTATTAAGATACCTAATTGAGTAGTTATACAATCTAAGGAAACAGTTGACAGAGTGAAACAGGAGGTAGTAATCGGTCTCAGTTTTCAGTTGGTATTTCTGTTCTGTATAACGCAGAACCGAGAGTTTTGATGGGGTTGGTTGAGAGTATTATGAGTCTAAAAGCCTGGCTAATTAACCCAACTAAGTGTGCCAACATTTTTGAGGATATTGAGAGTCAAACTCAGGGGCAAAGAAAGGAGAAGGAATAAGGTATAGCAGGTTTCTATTTTCAGTTTTCTGTAGTACTGCTCTCTGTATAAACGAAATTCAGAGATGGTAAAGAAGTTGTAGGGACTTGTTAATGAATCCACATATTGCCAATATGCTAAAATAAGTGGGTAAATACTTAGGGGAAATTATAACTCTGTCTAACTAACAGAAAGAATGAAGGAGTACATAGAAGGTTGTTTTCAGTGTTGCAGTTTTTCAGTTTCACCAGTTTCTGTGGAACTGGGTTACAGAGTTGTTAAGAATGTTGTGGTGGTTTAACAATGAGCTCAAGACATTGCTAAAGGGTGAACTAAGTGGTATATACATTTAGAAGTTTAGGAGTAAATTAGGGGAACAGGAAGAGGACAATACAAGAGGACATATCAGCTTTGACTTCAGATTCTGCAGTTGCAGTTTTCTGTATCTTTCAGGAGTTTAAGCATGTTGTTGGGGATCTGTTTTAAAGTTAAACTGAGATAAAACACTAAATTTACTGAGTTAGCAATTTGGGAAAGAATTGTAAGTCAGATTAATGAACAGCAGGAAAGAGATATAAGCAGAGACATCAGTTTCCTACCTTAGGTTGTAGGTTGCTTCAGTTCTGTATAACCTTCTTACAGAGGGGTTAGAAAGGGTTGTACTGAGTGATTAATGAACCTAAAACCTCTATAACCACGTGGTTAAGTTATAACTACTTAGGGAGAAACATACGGGTCAGTTTTCACGATCTAACAGAGGGAATAGAGGAGTACTGCATGAGTTCTGTTTTCAGTTTTGATAGTTGATGTTCTGTGTGATTGGGTACAGAAGCTAGGTGGGTGTTACTGGGTTGGTTTTGAGTAAAGACATTATTAACACTTACAGCTAGTTGGTTAACACGGTGGGAAGGAATGAAACCTCAGTTGAACTAAAATAGAAAAAAAAAGAGAGAAAATATAGGGATTTTGGTTTCAGTTTCGGTAAAATTGCGGCTCCTGTATAACTGATTTACAGGGGTGTTATGAGTGGGATGATGGCTTGATAATGGACCCAAAGCACAACTAACACATGTAACTAGGTTGATAAAATTTTGTGGGAGGATTACATATCAGTAGACACATTAAAAGGAGCTTAGACAAGGGGTAACACCGAAATTGTGTGATAGCTTTATAAATCTTAGGACTTCTGTATAAGCATGTTTTAAGAGCTTTTTAAAGATTGTATTACTATGATAATAGTTTTAACACCTTGCTAATCTATTTAGCTAAGGTGGGAGTACACTTTAGACAAGATAAACCTATCTTATATAAACTTGTTACAGGATTAATGCTTAGTATACTCTAAAACGTTAGCTGGAGGAAAGAACTTAGTTAACGTGTGAGTTGGCAATGTGAATGTCATAAGAGTAAGATAAAGTATAATACACGGGAAGCCCTAATAAAGGTTGAACATTCCATAAAGATTTATCTAGGAAATAACACCCGATAATAACAAGATAAATTCGGGCAGTGTCACAAAGGTCGTCACATGAAATCATAAACTGACACGCTGTTTTAATTAACGCTAGGGCCGTAGCGAGCTCCGACCGGGACCCCCGTGTGTGTAAGACAACTCTTGCTTCTGGCTAAGGTATGGACATGTGTGGTTCGTATGTTGCCGTGTTACACGGCTTGTGTGCTGTGTGCCTTGTGTGTGAAAATGACATAAGATCAAAGCATGGAATTGGATTGCTTGTTTATCATGTTGTATGATTTCTATATCATTGTTGTATATATCATTGCGCGCACACAGTAGTTTAGTCCCTTTCTCGTTTATGGACCTTGAGATGAACTACTACGAATTATGAAAACAAAGAAAACTCTATAAGGGGAACTCCTCTCTAAACCATTGAGGACTACCATGACACCCACTATGGTGTCTATTTATTAATGATAATGAAGAGCAAGTCTCCTTTGGTGAGACATGACGAACCGCGTAAACAAAACAAAAGAACTATGCGAAGAGACAAATCCTCTCTAACTTTAGAGGACCGCTAATGACACCCACTATGGTGTCGAGATTATAATGATAATGAAATGAAAAGTACCAACTGGTGGAACATGAGGATAACCCGGGAAGACGACATCTCGGGCCGCGCGGTATGGAATATTCGGGAGTTGGTATCTGCATCAGATCCTTCGCCCTTCTGTGTGGAGCACATCCTGGAGTCTAGAGGCGACTCCGCTTTCTCGACGCATGACGTCGGGAATGGGGGAGTGACAAATTGGGGGAGCTTATCCTGGAGTCAAGAGGCGACTCCGCTTTCTCGGCGCATGACGCCGGGAATGAGGGATTAGCTATGGAGGCGACGACCTCCAACGTGCGGTAATAAAAGAATTCACAAGTAACCCTTGAAGAAACAAGGAATGATTAGCACCTACGTAATAAAGTCTCGGGATCTAATCTATATCCCCTGACTCGGTGCCAGAGAATAGAGGAAAACATGTGTAACGAGACCAAGCAAATAAGAAATTCACAAATGTGATCATTTAAGAAACAAAGAATGAATAGCACCTACATTATAAAGTCTCGGGATCTAACCTACATCCCCCGGACTCGGTGCAAGAGAAGAAAGATAAAATATGTAATGTGAACAAGAAAACAATACGCAATCTCTTGAATGATCCCATAGCGAGGATCGACGGTATAATGTACCTACGCACCCGTCCTATAATTACCTGACTGTTGTTGCTACACTAGCAGCTTATTGTGCTGGACTGCGTGTTTGACATTGTTGTGCTACTTGCAAGATGTGCTTGGTTGCTTGCTGATATTGCTATGCTGCCTTGAAGTGTGTTTGATATTATGATGTAATGTGATGTGCTTTACTGCTTTAATATAGCATGTAAAATGACTTAATAATATTCGACCAAGTAGTCGTGTGGCCCGGTAACATGCGGGCTTCACACGTTCATACTCAGCGTAGTTTGCTGAGTCCTTTACACCCAATTTTTTTCAGGTCTTGTGCCAGACAATAACGGAGAGTAGACAAGGGTGACTACCATAGGGGTAGTCCACATGGCAAGCCTTTAGTAGTATGCTTTTAATGTATGGGTTGTACTCGGTTTGTATACTTTATGTTGTATTTGGAATTCGTTAAGGTTGGACTTCCAGTCATACAGACCGTAACTTAGAGTTGGTATTGTGGTCTGTCAACCACGTGGGTGGTTGGCGTCTGTGACACCCGAATAGAGTAGGAACCGCTGCGTAGACATCTCACGTTACCTTTAGGCGCGTCGCTTTGATTGTTGGTCGTTATTCGGGGGTGTTACAGACTGACTATCACTTTACCCCATCTTGTTTTAGTTGCCTAGTTATATGTTTAATGTAGTTTGAACACAAAGCAACCCAAGGCCACAAGGGCTATGTTCCAGAAAATCCTTTATACAGAATACAAAAACTGAAACAACTGAAGCATTTAGGACTGCTGTTCTTTTTTTTTTCTTTCCACGGTTAGTGTAACAGGTTGGGTTCTCAACCCTCCCAATTGTCCCTATCCATACTAGAGTGTGTTAGAAGGTTTTGGTTCATTAATTCACAGCACAAGCCTGTTATACAGAAACACGAAAATCCTAGAACTAAACTGAAGCATCAGAAACTGATAACTTCCTTGGGTTTCTGAGAGTTCTTAATCTTGGGTTTTCTTTTCAATTTTTTTTCCTTCAGTTGATTTACACATAGCATAATGACTTGGCAAGGTTTGAGTTCATTATCCAACTCTACTGCCTTTACTGGGGTTTTTAGTTTTAACTTAACCCTTACTACCCTCACACTTCCTCTGCAAAGTAAGTACACAAGATACGGATTTCATCAGTTGAAAACTACACTAGAAACAAAACATAACTATTGCATCTGTTCCATGTCTTTTTTCTTCCTTTTTAGTTGTGATCTGTTTTTATTTCTTTTCCTTCCACAACCTCACGTTTATAGAGACTTAGCTAGGTGCATTTGTAAGATTATAAACACATTAGCAACTCAAGACTACTCAAAAACATCAAGGACTCAACCTCAGAAAGTTATTATACAGAAAGGCTCTGGGTTTTAAAATCTGTACAGAATGCTAGATGATTCGGTACCTTTGATTTCTTTCTGTCTTACTGAAATGGGGTTCCTCCTGGTGGTCCTTGCACGGTACAACTCTTAGACTTTTGAACTCATGACTCCACTGTAATGGTTCCTCAGATGTTATTATTCTATTCTTTTGGGTTCAACAGAAAACGGCATGGATAAGAGGGTCGATGCAGAAACTGAAATTGTTCACATGTTTTTACAATCTGGTTACTTCTTCAGGTGATGTATTAGGTAGCCACACTCCAGCATAGCCCTGTTAAGGCTTAGAAATCTGCAAGTGTGGTTGTTGCGTAACAGGGGCCAGAAAGGAATGGTTAAAAGGCTTCTACTATTATCCACGACAGAAGGCAGAAGGACAAACAGAAGGAGAGAATGGTGTTTACCTGATGCTGCTGTTCGAACCAAGGTGTTAGTCCTTATCAGTTTTTTTTGTTTGAATGGAGATGCAGCGACATACAGAGAGGCCTGGCCATGTTGCATGAGTTATTTTTTGGAATTAGGGATCGAGGAATCAAGAAAGACAGAGGAACAACCATAAGGCCCTGGGCTTACCTTCACGTAAGGGGAACAATGGGTGTTCTTGGCTAGCCGTTGGCGTGGGCATGCAAGCGAGGAGAAGAAGGATTGGAATGGAGCATAAGTATCGGTAGAAGCAGGAGAGTATGACTCAGAGGTAAAAAAAATGTGTTGGTAAGTTCCAAAGGAATTTGAGCATGACTTTGGTGCGCAGGTTACTAGGAAGTTATGGGTGGTAAGGAAAAATATAGTCTTGTCGCCTGAAGTTTGGAATGCGGGTGAGTGGATCTGATTCTATATATTTTTTTGCTTGTTCGATCTCACTGTATCGAGAAGGAATGAGAGCAGCCGACACTGTGTTTAGTTCTTTCTTTCATTTCTGTTATTTCAGTGAGTTTGTTACAAATCTTAATTCGTGTGTACTATCTACTGAATTCAAACAAAGCTCAAGCGGTTAAGGTTTCGGGATAGGTACGAGAGGTCTCAGGTTCGAACCCCGACCAGAGCATACTTGCTCTTTTTTTTTGTTTCAGCCTCATTTATATTTATTTCTAGTATATATATATGCGACTGGATTAACATATCGTGTTATTTGTTATATGTACACATATATATAAGCGACTATTTGTTATGTCACGTTGTTGATTATCCCCTTATCTGGATACGACTATTTTATTTGTCGTGTTTTAGATATATATACAACGTTATAATGTTGTGACGTTGGGTACAGGTATTCTCCATATACGTATATATATGTGTATATGCGACTGTATTATATGCCCGTACCAAATCTAATTGTTCGTTTGTTCACAAGTCGTTACATACTCATAATAATGTAACACATCCCCTTTAATGTAACCTTATGCTTAATTGTTTAGGCCTTAATGTAATCAATTATATGTTTAAATCATGTTTAATTAAGTAGGGGTATTTCATGTTATGTAACTTAGTTGTGATTCAAGATGTTCAATGAAAGTTGTTTGAAATGTCCATTTGCATTATTCAATGAAAAAATATCGCCATAATACAATCCAAAAAGATTATAAATCCAGAAAAGTATAACAACATGTTTATTCCACGTCCAAACATCAACCAAAGATTATAAATCCAGAAAAGTATAACAACACGTTTATGAATTATGGTCAGAAAAAAGTGTCTCCCCATAACATTTCAACTTATTCAACTAAGTTTGGTGAAAAAAAATTGTACTGCAAATAGTAAAGTTTTCGCTATTCGCAGTACAAATTAATTTTAAATCATATTAATAGTGTAAACACATAAATAACAAATCCAACACTTTTTTTTTAAAAAAAAGATTCCATTATTGATTATAACACAAAAGTATAGCAAAATTCGCTACTAATCAACTACAAACTTCTTGGGTTAAATTACTTTCAGATATCATTTTTTGAAAAAAAAAAACACAGGGACACATCATTACATGTTTACAACGTTAATATGATTTAAAAAAAATTGTACTGCGGTGATTAGTAATTTTGTACTGCGAATAGCAACCCAATGAAACAAAGTCAATATAATATACCATTTTTATTGGTTTACCGTTTTTTAAACATCAAGCTCATGTTCATATAACCGATACTCGTTAAACCCATTGTTCAAAATTTATTTCATATTGTTTCTATTTTTTTAAGGTTAAAATTCGAGACCAGTTGTTCATGGAAATTATATAATTAAAGAATATTAATACAATTTACTATTTAAAATTGGATTACCATTTTTAAAACTTTCAAGTTTACCTTTAGATATGCGGTACTAGTTTTTTAACTTTAAAAACACTTTGTTAACTTACTTCATAATTTTCCTTTTTTTAAAGTTCATTTTCACAAAATATAAAATTAGTTCAATTTTTTTATCATATGTTCAACTTATTCTTAGATCTTAAATTGTGGAGGGAGCGTGGTAGAACTATTGGCTTTTGACTTCCAAATTTTCTTTTAAAACTAAAGATTTTATTTAATGGTTATCAGTAATAATAGATTTAATTAATTTTTTTAAAAGTTTTAATCAAAATAGGAAAACTTTAAAATAGGTATCATTCACATCAACCATTTTTTCCACACATACACTCGGAAGCAAGGAGCATGATGCTTCCGGTTGTAGGATAAATTTACCCCTCAATGGCGGGTGTATGGCTACTTTAAAGGTGGAAAGGGTCTCAAACAAGGAGATAATCTCATATATGATTTTTGTTTTCAAAATGGAGTTTCTTGGTGGGTGTTTGGCTGGTCTTTACAAACATCTTTGAGATTTTAGTCCTCACTTTATCTCTAGAAATATAAACCATAATCGTTCGTCTATTGCAAATGATCTATTGAGGTCTAATAGAGCAGAGAATGAATATGTTGAGATCGTTAAAGAACATTTTATCTTTTTAACAAGTCTTAGGTTTGGATCCTTTCATTAACAATGTAGACACGGAGAGAGGAGAGCTGGCCCTTTTAGTAACAAGTCTAAGGATTGGATTCTCCTTTAGTGTTGTCTAGGGAAATGGAGTTCTCATGATTAGCTCGCTTGGAAATTGGGCTAGTATCAACTCTATCTGTGGGCCCGTGCTCCACCATCTTCCCCTGCTTGACTTCCTCTTTGTAAATCCAAACCAAATATTTGCTCCTGCAGTCCCCACTTGCATGATTTCCGTCTTCTCTCTTGTTTCCAGTTTCAATCTTTCCTCTCTAGAGGCCTCGTGGTTTTAGCCACAAGGGTGCCGCTTGATCTCCCTCCCTCTGCTAAACCTATTCAACTGACATAGTATTTTTTCTTTCTGGTAAGCGCCATCTTCCTACACGCCATCCTTTGCTCTTCTTGCACGAATTCATGTGTGCTTATTGTACAAAGATGGTTGATCTCCTCTCGCCTCACTAATTCTGCTACCCTCTTCTCATCCTCTTAATTTCCTTTGTCTTCTTCTCACTGTATTCAATCTTCGTTCCTAAACCCGACTGCTATCCTCCAACCATGAGGAGGAGGAGGAGGCGGAGGGGAAGAAGAAGAAGAAACCTTCTATGGCTAATTCTTCTTCCTTCTCTCAAATTTGTGCTCTAATGATTGTGTAGTTACCATTTTTCCTCAAAATCACTAAAACTCCATTGTTGATCTTGAACTCATTTATTGCTTTATTTTAGTACTTGTGCTTAATAGTAGATGATTATTGAGTATTTATGATCTTAAACTCCCCAAGATGGCTTACCCCACATTTTAATTCCTTTTTAATCCAATTCTTATCTTATTTCGAAAACATGCTCTGATACCACCTTGTAACACCCTGGATTTTACCTTAAATAAAAGCTTACAAAAATACGAGTCTAACGGTGTAAACGGATTCAAAAACGGACTCCAAACGAGTCATAGAACTGCAAAACAACCTTTGTCCGAACTTGTGTCCGGACGTCCGATGTTCGGACACAAGTCGAGAATAAAACAGACAGAGAAAACTAAATGTCCGAACTTGTGTCCGGACATGGGAAGTTCGGACACAAGTCGAGAGTGTAAATAGAAGGGGTCCGAACTTGTGTCGAACATTGGAAGTTCAGACACAAGTTGAGAGTTAAAACCAGTAGGTGTCCGAATGTTGGTCCGAACTTGTAAGTTTGGACTAAGTCGAGACTAGAGCTGCTCAAAACTTGTCCGGCCCGGTGACCCGGCATGGTCCGGCCCGGGAAAAAGCCCGATAGGCCCGAACCCGACGGGCTTGGACAAAAAAACGAGCCCGAATAAAAAACCGGGCCGGGCCGCGGCAAATTTTCAAGCCCGCAGGCCGAGCCCGCCCGGCCCGGTTTTCAATATTAGTTATTATTTTTAAAAATATTATATAAAAATAATATATATTTTTATATAATACATATATCAAAATTATATTTAATATACATATGATATAAAATTTTACTCAAATTTATATATAATAATAATTTTGAAATTAAATATATATATATTTTAAAATTTTTAATTTAAAGAATATAAATAAATAAATAACCGGGCCGGCGGGCCAGGCAGCGGCAGAGCTGAAAAAACCGGGCCTAGCCCGGCCCGAAGATATAAAAAACCGGCCTTGGTCTCAATGAACGAGCCCGACGGGCCCAAAAAATCTCCTTGGCCCGGCCCGAACCCGGCCCGCCCGCCCGGATGATCACCTCTACTCGAGACTTACAAGTTGGATTTCGTCCTCACATGCTGTCCGAACATTGAAGTCGGGACAGATGTTCGGACACACCCAAATTAGCGAAATCAATATAAATTCTCGGGGCCTGTCCGAACATTGATGTCCGGACGGACGTTCGGACAGGCCCTGAAATGCAATTTTTGGTACAAAAAAAAGAGTAAGAAAAACACCAAATGTCTATGAAATCAATGTCAGTAGTTAAGGAAATACTTCAATAAACTTAGATAGCATTAGATACTAAATAAACACAACGGAAGCAGCAATTAAATCAACACATGAAAACCTCAACATGATTTCTGATTATCAAGAATATTCTTCTAAACATAACAGTCAGAAGGCTTGATCAAATAGCAGCGGAAATACAATTACCAGGGCGTTACTGCCACACTCAATACCCATAAAGTGCTCAGGCTTAATCCAACCATAAATCCAAACCAAAACGTTTCCCAAATATTGTAACTCAAATGAATGTAATTCAATTCAACAAAACTCATCTCAATAACTCAAAAATAAATCATCCTTCCTAACTAGGTGATAGCGCGTTCCCCAAGCCCCCAATTCAGCCATAGTTACCTGCGATTAGAAAACAACATACAGGAAGCACGAAGGGATCGCGCAAATCAGTGAAACTAAGTAAGCATTGCCACATTGTGTAAAATACATTTTGAAACTTGTTTTACATTTGCAAATTGATAACACACATAGTGATATTATTCAATCAAAACATTTCTAAAATCACAATCACCAAAAGTATTTTGGGGGAGAACTTTCACCAGGATTTCAATCATTAGTATACACGGACAGAAACCCAAAATGTGGCCGCAACAATAAATTACATCCTTACCCTAAGTCCTTAAGTGTGCACACCCCCCAGAAGGTACTTTTGACCCAAAGGAGTAGATCATAAAGCTTAACTAAATATCAATGTTTACATGCAAATATTCCATAAAAGTACCAACAATTTACACGAAGCACCATAAAGGTACCAACAATTTACACGGAGCACCATAAAGGTACCAACAATCCAACAATTCATCCAGTGAAAGTCTCCCAAAATAATTACCATTCCCAATTGCAAAATCATTGAATCATCATACACGGGGAAAAATAGTTTCCATCTTCTAAAATTCCCAAATCAGGGTTTATTCAACCCATCAATATTTGCAAAACCACACGAGAAAAATGACGATGAGCACAGATGTTTATCTGAATACACTCACCACTACGAAGACGAATCAGCCCAACCACTAGTAGCATCCGTCAGAGAATCCGGGGTCTAGAATTGCGGACAAAGATAAATCAGGAACTTACCAAATCATAACCAAAACAATCCCAAAGCCTTACCACCATTAAACCTTACCCTTATACCTAATCCGGCACTAAGGAAGAAGCTTGACAACAGCAGAAAGGAAAGAGCGAGAACTTGGAAGTTTGGAGAGAAGGAGCGTAATAGCGTTGCGATGAGGATGAATGAGATCGTGAGATAAAGCGTGTTTATAAATAGAAGTAAATGTAGAAGAGAGGGATTATAATAATTAAATAATAAATATAATTGTTTTAGAAAAGGAAGAGAAATAATCGATGTTGTAAATGATTTGAGAGAGTAGTTCGAATACTTAACGTTGTAAATAATTTCAGAAGATGAATTTAGCAAGTAGTGTTGTAAATAATAATTTGAAAGATAGATGAGTAATTGACGTTGTAATCAATTTGAAAGAGGACTAGATTCAACGGTTTAGAAAAACAAGGAGTAATTTATTAATTGGGAATAAAATAAGAAAAGGAGTAGTCTAGCTGTTACGAAGATAAGGATGAACAGGATATTTTTTAGGGAGAGAGAATAAATAAGTAGATAAAATAAATCAACACTTAACAATTTATTTAAGTGGAAAATGTATTGAATTAAGTAAGAATAAAATCAGTTTCGTAATAAAAGGAGAAATGCATCACGTAACTAACTAGAGGATAAGGGATGATTTACTAATGTAAATAAAGAGTCAATTCAGCCATATTTATCTCTTAAAGAAAATAGTTTATTTAGAAATCAATAAGTAATTGAATAAGTATTAGTAATTCCCTTAAGATAAACTAGAAGATCGTATAATTATCTTAGCTTCCCTGGGCCTTAATCAGTTCTACTCTCGACTAACTATTAAATAACTTATTTATCCCAACTATGTATTATATTTATATCATATCTCGAATTTCGCGGGTATTTCAAAAAGGTTCTTTCTCTGGTCTGTGAGGGATGAGCTTATCTTACGAAATGGAATTTTCTTCCAAGGTTTTTTGAGGAGATTTTGAATTAGCTCCTTTCATGATATCTGAAATGGATTAGAATATATCATTATCTATCTCGGGTATAGACTTTCGTTTCTTAGCGGTAGAGGATTGAAAGGTTTAAAGAGCATGGACCCAGTCGTCCACATGATAGAAGTCTCTCTTCTTAACAGTACATGAGGTGGACATGTTAGAGTTCTCAAAACCGAGAGGACAAATAGGAGAGGTAGGGGTTGGGAGGCTTAAGGAAAGTAGGTTTGAAGGGATTTTTATAGAGCTGAGCACTTTTCAGAGTTTGAATGAGGCTGGGAATGAAGTTTAGGCACTTTTTTGTGGTTCTAGAAGGGAAGGTGGATATTTGTGGGTTGGATTTTGAGGGGGGAACTAACGGGGTCTAAACAAGAGCAGGAATAGACGTTGGTTTAAAAAGTTGATTCAGCAAGGATTTATCAGTGATAGCAGAAAGAGAACCACCATATTATGATTTGGTCTATGCTCCATACCTTTTAGGTTCTGCTTCATTCTTGTTCTTATGCATACATTCTACAATCATAAGGTCAATCCTACCACGCCTAAAGTAGAGTTGTGGGAGATTTTCATAAGAAATACGACAACATATGTCTATACGTCCCTAGTTTACCACCAAGACCCTACACAGAGGTTCGTTAACCATGACCATGATATTAACTCTTAAACTTTATGAAGTCAGGCGCTTGATTTTTTCAGGGCAAGTCGCAAAGGAGCCAAGCCTATTTTCAAGGATGACCGCTAAGAATTGTAGATCAGAGTCAGGGGAAGATTGTAAATTTTTGCTCATATTCTCACAGAGGTGTGATTATGTTCTTTGATGCTTATAGAGGGGTCAATAGGCATGATCAGAAGAATCCGTTTTGGTAGTGCCAAGGACCTTGAGACAACACATTCTTAATATCCACGCCATAAGAGAACTAAATGGTAAATCTATTGACCCCAACCTCATGGACTTTGAGGAAGGAGCGAGGATTCCTAATATGAACAAGGAAGTTCAAATGGGCCTTACTAGCAATCTTGTTGGGATGCCATAGTCTCTCATATAAGCATGGCTGATATATGGTGGAAGAGAGTAGCAGAGAAGGATTAACCATCAAATTTTAAGAGTTCAGAAGAGTGGAGTTTTAGATTCCACATCATCGACTATCTTGTCCATGATGCCAGGGTTCCAAAGGAAGGAAGGTTGAAAGAGAAGAGGTTGTTCGTTTTTTCACCGGAGAAAGTAACCGAATCATATCTCAACTCTGTAAGAGAATACATATGACATTGCAAGGAAAAGAATCCATTGATGATTTGAGAACAAGAAAGAACAAGAGTTGAAGGGATTGAACATAGGATAGTTGGAGGGGTCATAACTAAAGTGATTGAAGAGAAATAAAGATTGAGGTGGAACATGGATTGAACTAAAAGAAAGGAGGGAAACTACACCAAACTTGGACGTACGGGATAAAAAGAACTTTGGGACGCTCCTAACAGAGCTGGTGGAATACCGGAAGAAAAAATTTTCTTGAAGACAATTGGAATCACTTAAAAAATTGCCTAAGGGATCATCTCTCTATTGGGAGAGAGTTATGGATCATTTTTTAAGGAATCACCCACATAAAACTCATTTGAGAATTGATTAGTTGATTTCACCAATACCATTAGTAATTTCAGACCCTAGTTTAAGAAATTTTTTGTGCCTCTAGGCCGTTGAAATAGCCATAAGTGCCACTGCCAATTGGGCTTGTGACTAATGTACCACCCTAGTACTTAGTTGGTAGCCCAATCTAGATGGGGCCTGTTCTGCATGTGTTATAAAGAAGCTAAACAATCTGGGCACAAAACAAAAAAGAAAAAGAATCAATATAATAGTTCACTCTCGAGTAACCTAAGAGATACATTATATTATCCTAAGTAACCTAAGAGATACCTTAGGTAGAGTACGGTACTACCGTCCTCAAGTAAACACACATTTTAACATGAGAATATCCTAGATATATTATAGGCATACACTAAGACCTAAAAGCCTGGTATACACTTGAGAAATTATTCACTATAACACCTAGGGTTGAACCTTAGGCAAGGAGATTAAGAGAACTCAATCATATAGTGAAAGGTTGGTTATGGTGGTTAATCCAAGATGTTCTTGGTTGCGCAGTGTGATCACATGAGGGGATGACTAAAACAGGTCCAATCGATATATTATATTCCAATGGATCAGATTGATCATTGAACGGATGCACTACTGCTGGTGTCGACTTCGGCCTTTGGTGACATGCCATCTAATAGGGATAAGGAGGAATCGGATGCACTACCGTTGGTGTTGGCTACTGTCTTTGGTGACCCGCCATCAAATAGGGGTAAGTAATTGGGTGGGGACATGTCGTCTTCTAACACGATGACTGTCAAGCATTAAGAGTTAAATGAATGGAGAAATTAATCATCAGCTAAATACTAGTACGATACCTCAAGTAACTCTTGTAAGTTGGATAATGAACCAAGGGCCTTGATGGCCAGACAACGAGAACAGTTCAAAAGAATACAAACCTCGTATCGTTATTATCCGAACTTATTTATCGTATTGATTATATGGATGAGTTATATGTGGGATTGTGTATATGTATGATTAATGAATTGTTGGTTGTTTAAGTATTGCTTTTATAGTTTTGTTATATATGGAATAGTATGAAAATGGAACCGCATGTTAAACCGACCAAATAACCTAAGGGGTCTAAGGGCGCATGATGGTTGCATAATAACATACTCAGTTGGGGCTGATTCCATGCAAAACCAATATATTACAAGTTCGTAGCTACAGAAGACCGACGCCGGAGTGCGGGTTTTTGGGTAGTGACTAGCGTATGACTTTTGTTTTGTACCTTTTGGTTACACTATTGGATTACATTGTTGGGATTATACTTTTGTATATGGTGTTGGTATAGTTAGATTGCTCACGAGTTTTTGGATTAAACGTGGTATATTTTGGATTGTATAAGTATTTGGATGCCTTGTTGCTCACATGGGTGAGTAACGGCGTTAACGCCATTGGATTTAAGTTTATTCAATTTCCATTGCTTGAGTTTGTCTAATTATGTTATGTACAAGATTATTATATGATTACGAAGTAGGGGTGTTACAATTAGATAACTGGAAAGAACAAAGGATGAGAGTGGATTCACAAAGGGATGTTTTAGGGCAAGAACTAAAGAACAAGGGAACAATTTGGATGGAATGGACGTTGGATAGTTGGAGGGGTCATAACTAAAGTGGATGAAGAGGAATGAAAACTAAGGTGTGACAAGGATTGAACTGCAAGAAATGAGGAAAACTGCACCATGCTGAGACCTATGAGGTAAAAAGAACTTTGGGACACTCTTAACAGAGCTAGTGGAATACCGAGGGAAAAATCTTTTCTGAAGACAACTCGAATGACCTAAAAAATTGCCTAAGGGATCGCCTCTCTCTATTGGGAGAGAGTTGTACGTATCATTTTTTAACTGAATCTCCTACGCCCAGTCGAGTTCCACTTCGCGCTGTCAGAATTTAAGAAAAAAACTTTACGATATTGCTCTTATTTCAATATTTTCTCTAAATACTTTCAAAAATTATAGTATTTACCCAAAACTTGTGATATATTACAAATTAACAAACAGTGCCCAAAACACACTAATTTTCCACAAACAAAGTAAGAATTACCTGGATGACATTAACCTCGACGAGGACGTACTAGGGGCTCTCATCCTTTTAAATTAAATTTAGGTAAAAAAATTGGACAAAGATATTTTTTATTGTGACACCGTTTCAACTAGTAACACAAAATGACAACATAACAGATTCAAGTATGCTTTGAATCTACTATATTGGCCAGCGAGTCGAGGTCCAGGGGTGAAACAACCCGAGCTTTTTTTGACAAGGGGCATTCTGTAAACCATCTCAGTGTATAGTTTTTCAATAGATTTAGACTCATAAAAGAATAGAATAGAAAAAAATCAGTCGAAAAATCGTCAAAAATGTCGATGCCCACAAAACAGGGCTGACATCGACAACGGGACCAAAGGGCATGTGTTGACGCCGGAAAATATGGCAAGCATTGACGTGGGGATAAAGGGCGGACGTCAACACGGGCCCTTCTGGGTTGGTGTCGACGCCTGCCTCCCCGGGTGGAATTTATGACTTTTTCACAATTTTAATAGTTTTTGTCTTATTTTTTTACATGAATTTAACTTATAATTATTGCAAATACGTTAAACAAATATCTGAATGAACCCCTTATAATATGTCAACAGTTTTGAGCATATATTATAATTTTGAAAATATTTTAAAACAAGGACTAAAAGACCATTTTTCGACTAAACCAATTGAAAAAGAGTCCTATCGCTCACATACACTCCTTTGAGACTTGATGGGTTGATGTCACCAAGAATACCATCGGTAATTTCAGGCCCTAGTATAAGAAAAGTTTTTGAGACTCTGGCCGTTGAAATAGCCATAGGTGCCAATTGGGCTTGTTAATAATGTACCACTCTAGTACTTACTTGCTAGCCCAGTCTAGATGGGGCCTGTTCTACGTCTATTATAGGCCATGTTCCATACCCACGAGTAGTATATTAATCTGTTTTATGGAAAAAGCAGAGGACACTTGTCAATATTCTGTTGGTTAAAAAATAAACTAATTACACATGTCTAACTCACATACGATAAGCACAGTGACCTTTATGTTTTCAGCTAACTCCGAACGGGACCATAAAGAAGCTAAACAATCTGGGTACCAAACAAAAAAGAAAAAGAATCAATATAATCATTCACTCTCGAGTTTCTGGTTTTGAAGGGTCTCTCGATCGTGAGGAAGAGATGTCCGTAAAAACCAGAAGAATGTTGTAGCAACACTGCAATGACTCCGATCAATGTCCCCTGTCGTTGGTTTTAGCTCAAGAAAAGCTAGAGATGTCTTTTCCCGGTTATTTACTGATGCAACAGCACCAGGACGTCTTCTCTGGTACGTCAAACTTGCATGTTAAACATGCTTGCTTGTTTATAATTCATAATAATATTGCGAAGTCCTCATCTTGTGGACCACCTACAAACCATCAAAAGTCTTTGGCTCCTCTAGACTAGAGCATCACTTTCTGTGGCCAATTACTTCATAAATACAAAAAGAACTTTACACGAATCAACAACAATCATAGCCTAGCACTTATCAACTCCATCTACCCACAATTCAGAAGCCCATATTCACACATTTGGGGACAGCGGTTGGGTTGCTCTTGGGTCCTGCTGCTGAAAATTAAGATTAAGAAATTTTCTACTGATGGTTTTGAGAACGTTTGTTGATGGTTTTAAAAAACATAGGCTATTATTAGGTCCTGCTGCTAGAAATTAAGAAGCTATCTGATGATGATTTTGCAGAAGTTTTCAACTGCTGGTTTTGGGTGTTTAATGAAAACCTGCTAATTTTAAAAATTGAAAAACTGTCTGCTAGAAGCTGTTCCTCAAACGAGCTCAATTAGCTTATAAAATGATCACACATACATCCAAGAAAAAACTACCGGTTACCTAGACAATAGACCATGTACAGTCTTCTCTTTAGGTGATTTCTTTGAGCTCTTACATAGAAGCTGGCAAGCCAAAGGCTTGAATAGTTTTCAATGGTAGTTTCCTTTCCTCCAACTATCAACATTGAGTGCTCAATTTCGCTTCTCTATTACTTGCATCAATCAACAGAAGACCTTTTAGTAATATGAATATTTTTATGCAGGAGATACTGCAAACAACAGCTTCTTCCGGAGCTGTAAATAGACATCAGAATCAGAACTACTCAAAAACAAGTTCTCCTGTCCTACATATCAGAATCCGAAATCGTACAATTTACTTCACTTCATGCACCGTATTCACCTATAATAATGGTTGGAATAGAAACTACTATCCTCCGCTTCACTCCATCATCAGCAGAAGTGTCATAATTTCAAATTACCAAACGACAACAATCAAAGTTATCCTTATTCACCTAACGCACATATATACAACTTCTACCCATCCAAATTACTTCCAAAAATCCAACCATTTGGCTCCCATAGACTTTAGTCCAATTAATCAGCTAAATCTACACATTCTACAGCTGTCCATGGCTAATATCCATGAAAATAAAAGATCCCCAAATAAGCGATCCAGTATGATTAACCTTCTCTAAACCAAAATCAATCACTGGTAGTGGTATCTATCAAGACTCCTTAACCATTTCCTTCAACGCTTCACGGATCGCACCACCATTCCCATCACCTCCCCCACCACATTGTTCAAAACCCTTCACCACTCCAGGATCCTCCTCCACTTCCCCACAAAGCGCAGAGTAATCTTCCCTCATAAGCAGAGCGTTATGAAGTATCGCACAAGCCCCAATATAAGCAACCCCATCCCTCACCTCTCCTTCCACCACATCCCCACTCAACACCCCCCACTTCTTCAGACTCGCAACCGTCTTCAACAATGGAACCCGTGACCTAGAAACCGCAGAATTAAATCTCTCCTCACTAGATCCTGGTGACGACCGATCACCAAATGGTACCATCAGCCACGGCAGCAACCGGTACCTACTCCCACCCCCACCCACCAAGTATCTCGGCACGCCAGATACTCCACCATCATCCGCCGCAGCAGAACACAATAACTCCCCGGACGTGATATCCTTGTACAAACTCGTCGATTTCAGTATCTCGTAATCACTCTTCTCGCCTCGAAACCCGGCGGCAATGCTCAGGATTCTCGAATTCGAATCGACCACAAGCTGAGTAGCCACTATTTGGTCACCATCCACCCCATTCCCGATCCTGAACCTGACGCAGTCAATCGCGCCGCAGCAACTGGGAAGACCGGTGAGGTCCTGAAACCCGCGGCAGACGGATTCCAACTCGGATTGGGTCGGGAATCCAACCCAGAACCGGAAATTGTTGCAGAGAACTCGGCAGAGTTGCTTCGTGCAGAATTTGGCAGCGTTTCCGGTGACGTGGAAGAGCCGGGCAATTTCTGGAAAGGTGGAGCCGGTGGCGAGTCGGTAGAGCGCGATGCTGAGGCGTATTTTGGGTGGGATATGGTGGATTGGGGGGTGTTGTTGGCTGTCAAGTAAGGGTTCGAGAAGGTCGAATAGCCAATCGAAGGTGGAAGGGGACATGTTGAAATGGATGTGGAAGGATAGGTCTGGGGTTTTGACCTGAAGTGGTAGGCCATCAGAGGGTCTTTCTGAGATGAAAAGGGTACGTTTACGTTTGCGACCGGTAGTTGTGAGGAGGTGGAGCGCGGCGAAGATGTCGGAGGTGGAGAGGAAGTGGTGGACGATGAGAAGCGATGAGAGTAGTAGGGAATTGGGGGAAGTCGGGTTTGAATCGGAAGTAGAGTAGGGGAGAGGGAGTGAATGTGGGACGGGAGAAGGGTGGAGGAGGAGGACAAGGAGAGAGAGTTGGGAGATGAGACAAGAGAGAACCGCCGCCAACGATCGGGGGATCATCTCCGTCTTTCTCTGGGCTCTACTCTTGTCTTCTCACTCTCGCTTTCCGCAGGTCTTCCTCGCTCCGAGGAATCGGATTTTCTGACTTCTTCGACCTCAGAAGAGAAAAAGTCCCTCCACCCTCCAATGGTCATGAGACGCTTTCTGTTCAGCCGAGGGTACAACAAAATGGCCAAATTGGAGAAGAGTAGACTCTTTTTAGAAGGTTCCCCGGCATCACAATGCTAGATTATTTTTTATTTTCTTCTCATATTTCATTATATAATATTTGTTCTAATTTTTTTACAAGTTCTTTGAAATAGCTTAAAATAATTAGTATATCAATTTTCTGTATGAAAGAAATAACAAAATAAATACGTAAATTATATAGAAAACAGAAAATAGAGTGCAACTATAATAATAATTAAAAAATATAAAGGAAAAACTATATATACATATACACACAAATTCAAAACGGATTTATGGCTTAAATAAATTGTAGACTTTAAATTGAATTATATTTTGAATACAAGGAGTCTTAACTTGTTAGAAGTTTTCTATTGTACAATAGGAAAGCACAATGCTTTGTGTGTACATGTGAACAAAATGGCTTATGAGACAGGGCTGATGTGTTTTGAAGTTTTCTATTTTTATTTAAAAAAAATTAAAAACAGATTTTTAATTAAGTAAATCTATTATTATTATAAATCTAGGGAAAATCTATTAAAACAAAATGATTTTGTTTTTAAAGTTTTTCAAAATTGATTATTAATTTAAGTAAATCTATTATTACTATAACCGTTAAGTAAAAATATAAAGAAAATCTACAAGATAAAGTGGAATAATCTATTATTTTTAAAATTTTCTAAGAACGACTAGTATCGAATTTGAACTCTAATAAAATTAAGGAACAATGTGAAATAAATTTTGAATAAAGGGGTTAAAAAGTTGAATAAAACTATAGATTATATGAACACAAATATTGATGTTTAAAAATCGGTAAACCAATAAATATGGTATATTATATTGACATTGTTTTATTGTATAATTTCTAATGAACAACTGGACAAATTGTGTATTATATTGACATTGTTTTATTATAAAATTTCTTATGAACAAATAGATCTACTTTTTTGACACTTAATAATAGATCATTGAATATGTAGTCCATAAAATCGAACAACTAATTTTATATTTTTAAACATGAACATGAGTTTTGAAAATATGAACACATTTTGAACAAGATATTTTGAAAGCTGAAGAACTAATAGCGTGTATCTGAACCTAAACTTAAAAGTTTGAAAAATATATTCATTTTTATATAATTTTGTATGAGTAAATAGTCTCGAATATGAACCTTAACAAAATTTAGAAACAATATAAATAAATTTTGAACAAAAAATTTAAAAAGTTGATCAACAAGTATACATTATATGAAGACAAACTTGATGTTTAAAAAAAAGTAAACTAATAAAAAATAAGTAAATCTATTATTACTATAACTGTTAAGTAAAAATTTAGAGAAAACTACAAGATAAACAAGAATAGTCTATTGTTACTAGGCCTGTCAAACGGGTTACCCGTTCGGGTTTTGGGTCATATCTTTTGGGTCAATATCCGTTCGGGTCATTAAACTTTCGGGTCATTTTGGGTTCGGGTCATTTCGGGTTCGGGTTGTAATAGTGTCAGATAGAATCAGGTTTCGGTTATTTCGGGTCATTGTTATTATTTTTTGAAAAAATTATAATATAAATAAATACCTAATTTCTATAAGAATATACAACATATAGATTACAGAAATTTCAATACAATGGGTCATTCAGGTTTTGGAGAATTTATTGTCACTATTATTTCATGTTATTCGAGTTTAACTAATTTTTAAATACTATTATTTCGGGTCATTTCGGGTTCGGGTCAGTTTCGAGTTTTAAATTTTTCGGATCATTTCAGGTTCGGGTCATTTCAGGTTTTACCCAATCGGGTTTCGGGTTTATTATATTTAAATAATTCGGGTTTCGATCGGGTTTCGGGTTCAGATAAAACAGATGAGTTTTCGGGTTGGGTCAAATTTTGACAGCTCTAATTGTTACTATCGTATCTTCTAATCTTGAAAATTTTAAACACATTCTTTATTTTATTTTTTAAATTTTCCAAGAACAAATTAAACTCTAACAAAATTTATGAACAATGTGAAATAAATTTTGAACAAAGTGGTTAAAAATTATAAAAACAAGTATAGATTATACGCATTCAAACTTGATGTTTAAAAATTGGTAAACCAATAAATATGGTATATTATATTGACTTTGTTTTATTATATAATTTCTAATGAACAACTAGTATAAAAAATATGAACCGTTTATAAACAATAGTTGAACATATGATCCCAAAAAATGAACAAATGATATATTATATTGAAATTATTTTATTATAAAATTTCTTATGAACAATTGAATCTAATTTTCGAACACTTAATAATAAATAGTTAAACATATGGTCCAAAAAATTGAACAAATGGTATATTATATTGACATTGTTTTATTATAAAATTTATTATGAACAACTAGATTTAATTTAAGAACACTTAAAAATAAATAGTTGAGCATATGGTCCAAAAATTTGAACACACACTAATTTATATTTTTCAACATGAACGTGAGTTTTGAAAAAATGAACGATATGAAGTAAAATTTGAACAAGGTATTTTAAAAGTTGAACAAACAATACCGTGTATCTGAACCTACATTTTAAAGTTTTAAAACAGATTCATTCTTTATATAATTTTCTATGAATAACTAGTGTCTAAGTTTTTTTCCGAAAACAAAGTAATTATATATTCAGGATCAAACAAAAGTCATTACATAACTTGAAATATTTCCAAACCAAAACCCTTCTAGATCCCCACTTCTTCCTAGACTTGTCAAAATATGTGCCACCCCATTATCCTCCCTTGGCATAAAAGACCAAACTACCCTACTAAAACACTTACTTAAACGCAAAATATCATCTGTAATTACATAAACACTGTATCAAGTAAACCTTGGTCATTCAAAATATCTATTACACCCTTACAATCTGATCAAAGACACACATTCAAAAAACCAGCTTGCTTCGCCCATATAGCTGCTTGCAGTAAGGCTAAAGCCTCAACTGCTGCAGCCGAATCCACCCTTTGGCCTAACCTCCTGCATCCCACGAGCACAGCTCTTCCTCCCTTGTACCCAACAACACCCACACCCACTGGTTCTCCCTCCTTGAAACTTCCATCCACGAAGAAGACCGTTGCATCCTCGTCCACCTCCAATCCCCTACCTGCAACTTGAATATCGCCCCTGCCTCAAACACAGGCTGCTGCGAGGTAGGCCTCTGCTTGAAACCAGCCACATTCAAAATCCCTTGCATGCCTATAGCGTACCTGGCATCTACAGAACCACAATTTCCACATTGAAAGCACAAAACTATCAAAGTTCAAGCCATTAAAACTCATACAAAGATGCATGACCCAATCCAAGAAAGCTCCATCATTAGCAAAAGACAAAGGCCTTGTAATACCCATCCGATCCCACATAACCTTAATACCACTACAATGAAGGAAAGCATGCTGATAGGGGTGTCGAAATCGGGTTTCGGGTCGGGTTGAGCTCAACCCGAACCCGACCCGAAAATGGTTTAGGTAAACCCGAATCCGACCCAAACCCGGAGCGGGTTATATTTCTTCAACCCGAACCTTCAGCGGGTTGACCTGAACCCGACCTGTTTTTTTAAAAAAATCTTTTATTTTTAAAATTTAGCATTATACATAATAAATATAATATTTTATTATTAATTAATTATGATGTACTATATTTAATCATAAATTATTGATTAAATATTTATTTTAGTCATAAATAAATCATTAAACATTAATTTTAATCATTAAATATAACATATTTTCTATTTTTTATTAAATTTTTTCGGGTTACGGGTTGGTGGGTTCAACCCGAACCCGGAGCGGGTTTTAGTGGCCCAACCCGAACCCGACCCGAAAATCTTTTCGGGTCAAAAATCTCAACCCGAACCCGGCTTTTTACGGGTCGGTTTCGGGTCGGGTTTCGGGTTCGGGTCAAGATTGACATCCCTACATGCTGATATGTTTCTAGCAAGCAACAAAAACGCACAGTAGAGCAAGAACTCTTAAATGTGTGTGCTATAACAGCACTGCAAGGCAAAAAACCATTGAGTAACCTCCACCAAAAGACCTTAACCCTAAGAGGTACACTGCAACGCCAAATCCGCTTCATAATCCTGCCAACTGCTCCTCCTCCCGAGCCCTGAGCCACATTAGCTCCATCATTTTCTGCTGCCAAATAATAGGCTGATCTGGCTGTGAAATTACCAGGCTTGGTACCCTTCCATACCCATGAATCCATAGCATCCCTTCCCCTGAGGTCAATGGAAACAATATCCCGCACATCCTCCTGAGGAAACCATTGCTGGAGTAGAGGGATCCACCATCTTCTATCAACTGGATTAAAAAGCCATGAAACCCTGCCCTCATCCCTGGCCAACTGAGGCAACATTATTGCAGAAGGTTTACCACCTGGCTTAGTAGGCAGCCAACTTGATAAAATGTCCACTGAATGCCTACTACCTATAACCCTCCTAGTGCCCTTTTCCAGCAGGTGCAAGCAAGAGAAAAGTGCTCACCAGACTGGACTGGGTCGATTACCTAAGGAAGCCTCCAAAAGACTCCTTCCCCTAAAATACCTCGCCTGAAACACTTAAGAAAGAAGAGAGGGGTGATAAACTGCCACTCTCCAGAGCTTCTTGGTTAACAAAGCCTCATTAAACAAACGCAAATCTTGAAACCCCAATCCCCCACAAGCCATAGGTCTACAAAGATACGTCCACTTCCTCCAATGCAGTCCCCTTTTGTCCACATTCTTAGACCACCAAAACTTTACAATAATACTATGAATTTCATTGATCAAAGTCAAGGGAAGTCTCATAACACTCATCACAAAGACAGAAATATACTGCCAAATATTATTAATCAAAATCCCCCTCCTAGCCAGAGAGACCATCCTTCCCCAACTCTGAACCATTCTCTGCACCCTTTCATGAATATAGTCAAAAGCCCCACGCCGGCTCCTACCTATTTTACTTGGAAAACCCAAGTACAACCCAAAGTCATCAACGCCCTAGACCCAAACAGAGAAACAACACCTACTCTTCCTTCTTGATTTGGCTAAATAACATCATGTCATCCACAAATTGTAGGTGGGTGACCCTCACTTGCCTTGACCCAATCAATAGTCCCGAGAATTTATTTTGCTCCACCGCACCTCTTATCAACCAATTAAGAGCTTCCACCATGATGGCGAAAAGGGATGAGGATAGTGGGTCCCTTGTCGGAGACCACGTGCTGGTGTGAATGGTCTTGTAGGCGACCCGTTGACTAGGATGGAGATCCTAGAAGATGAAATGCACTCCTTTATCCAGCCCCTCCATGTATTTCCAAATCTCATGCGTCCAAGCATCATATATAGGAATTCCCATGACACACAATCATATGCTTTCTTCAGGTCAATCTTTAGTAACAAACCCTTCCTCTTGTTCCTTTTCAGTCATGTTATAACCTCATTTGCAATGAACGGTCCCTCAAGGATGTTCCTCCCTTTAATGAAACCCGATTGGGTTTCCTCAATGATTTTTGGCATGATTGGTCTTAGACGATTACTTAATAGCTTAGCTACTAGTTTATACATACACCCCACCATGTTGATCGGTTGATAGTCTCCTATGTGTGACGCTTCCGGTTTTTTGGGAATTAGTGCTACCCAAGTGGTGTTTGCCCCTCTTTCAAACTTTGAGGTGAGAAAGAATTTCCGAACGTCATTACCGAAATCTGTACCCAAGACATGCCACATCTTTTGAATAAATTTCATGTTGTATCCGGCAAACCCCGGTGCTTTATTACTATCACACTGGAAAACTGTTTGCTTGATTTCTCCCAGTGTTGGCATGGCCTCCATTTGTCGGGCTTCTTCAGTAGAGAGGGTGGGGTATGCCCCTTCTGGCGGTCCGAGACCGGATAGACTTTGGGGTCGAAATAACTCTTTGTAAAAAGTAACAATATTTTCTTTTATATCTCCCGGGGAGTCGACAACACCATCATTAGTTATTAGGCATGTGATAACCTTTTTTCGGAAATTGAGGTTTGCTCTCCTGTGAAAGAAAAGCTCGTGTTCCCATCAACTTCTTTAATGAATTTCTCACGAGAAAGCTGCCTCCAGTAGATAGCCTGATCACGTTCTGCTTTCTCTAGTTTTTGCATGAGGAGACGTCTTTCAGTTTCCACGTGTTGAACACAGCCATTCTCTTCGATTTTCTGCCCAATCTTCCTTAAATCGTTCTTGAGGCATGCAATATTATTAGTTGCTTTTCTGAAAACCTCCATGTTCCACCGTTTAATTGGTTTTTTCAACTTCTTGAGTTTCTGTAATATTGAGCCCCTTCCTAAATCATCCCACTCCTTTTTTTATAAACCCTTCAAACTGTGGATTCCAGCCAGACATCTAGCGACCTAAAGGGCTTTGGACCCCAGTTGACTTTTCCGGTTTGTAACACAAGAAAACGGTGATCGGAGTACAACCATTCTTCAGATCTGAGGGTGATGCTTGTATGTTGTGCAATCCATTCGTGGGTTGCGAAGCAACGATCTATCTTCCTGAAAGAATTCCCACCTTTCCAAGTAAATAGAGCATCCTGTAATTGCACTTCTATCAGCTGCGTTTCATCTACCTACAAGCAAAACTCTTTCATACCCCTAGTATAGTGATTGGTATTCGCCGGATTTCTCTCTATTGGGAGTAACACTTCATTAAAGTCCCCTATGATGACAAATTTCGGTACCCAACCGTCTTTTGCCTCCAGTAGTGAAATACCCCGAATAATTATCAGTTTAAATTCGTGAAGGTTGAATTAAACTATGAGTAACAATTATGATCATACTCAAAATATATATATATATATACCTAGTAAATAATAATAACATCGTATGTGCGTATCGGTACGTAATGCGCTCATATAAGCTTAAATATATATGCGCACCTCTGAACCGAAAACGTCAATATAGTCGCGCATATATACATATACGTACGTATATACAACCAACATTATATACATAAACAACGACGGGGCATAATAGAATAGTCGTATGTATATATACATATACGACTAACAATGTGACAAAATAAAATAGTTGTGTATATAACTAATAACGCGACATATTATATAGTCGCACATATATGTACAAGTATACAAGAAATAAGCATGCATATAACTTATACAAAAGAAAGAGGGAAAAATAAAAGGGAGGAAATGCGCTCCCGTTGAGGTTCGAACCCCGTACCTCTCGTACCCATCCCAGACACTTTAACCGGTTGAGCTATGCTCGAATTCAGTAACCAATACCAACTTAATCATACTAGTAATTCGACTTCCACCTGAACCGAAGCAACAGACCCTCTCTGTCTGATGACCTGAAGTAGAAGTGTGTTACTTGGTTTCAAACAAAAAAATATACATGGACCAGACTTGCAAAGCTTCTGTCGTTTTCAGTAAAAAAACACAGAAACTAATCTGCAGTCAAGGCCATTCATGCTGCTGAATTCCTGGTCTCATAATCAGCCACATTAAATTACTCCTTCATGCCCATACTCCTTTGAAACTTGGAGACCACTGAGCTGTGTCTGATTTCAGTTCAGATAACTAGGGGAACAACACTGGTGCATCAGGATGTGTGGTTCTAACCTCCACGCATACGTTCTTGTAATTAGTAAGCACTAACTTTCCTGACTAGTTATCATAATCGACCACCCTGTTTTCTTCCCAGGCTTGCGCATGCTGCTGCATGTCCAGAATCTCTCCTCAGTTCCCTTCCATTTGTTCACGCTAGTCCTTGAAAACCTGGAACAAATTGGTTCAGGAAACTAACACGGCAAAACAGAACAAATTCTGTGTAACTTCTTCTCGATCAGTTGGTTCTGTCTGCAACTCCCTGCTCCAGTCCCTCCAATCTTCTGCAATTATCACTGAAACTGGAACCACCAGTCCATTCCCTTCTCCTCTCTATTCCTGTACGCCACAATACAACAAACAAAGCATGTTTTCCCCCCTCTACTAGTAACCAACTGAAAAGAAACCGCTTGAGTTGTTCACGATAGAAGCTCAACAGCAACTCTCTGCATGAAGCCAACTTGATAAACATGCAACTCCCTCCCCCATCTCTCAACTGAAGCAAACACACCACAGCAGGCCACCTTCCTTGGCACAAACTCTCGAACAGACCAGATTCAAGATCTGAAGGAAGCTAGAGCAGTTGGCTGTCGTACTTCAGCTGAGGTAGAACGTTATATCTCTGCAAAGAGAGATAGAGAAGCCGATGAAAATGCCCTGCACACTGCCAAAGAGAGTGTGGAAGCAGGTCCAGGTGGAAAAGTTTTGTTGAGGGCAAAGGCAGAAGTGGTGGACGCAAGACCAGTCTTCTTAGACTCTAGTGGGAAGGACTCTTCGATTGCAGGGCGCATATTTATAGGCTCTATTGATGAATGGGACATCACTGGGTTTCCAGGGGCTGATTTACTATTTGGATCTGTAAGTGCTCAATCACATTATTCTCTCCTCTTCCTCTGCATGAGACACCAAGCAACCTTGCACCTTCTTCCTGCTTGTTTTCCTATCGCTTCCCGATGCGTGCAAGCCAGAGCAAGGCTTGGGAATTTTCCTCAGCCGCTGCGCATGTGGTCGTTTCCAGTGTTTATAAAACCGGAGTTAATCGACAACAGCCAGAAGCTTTTCAATCTTGGCGCAAGTAGTAACCTGGAAACAGAGAAGAAAAAAAACGCAACAATAGAGCCACGTCTTGATCCCTCTCCTGTTCCGTTTCGCAATGCACATGCAGTAGACCAGTTACAATTACCACCGTGCTATCATGGGAATAAGCAGTGATACACATCCATCTACGTACAGACTGGAGTGTACCTCTCCACCGCGTGAAGCAACTGCAGGCTTTTATTTTCCTTGCACACCACAGTACAACGCTCTCCTCTGCATGCAACCGAGACTGAAGCGTGCAACTCCTTGCTCCGGCGCCAGAACCAGTGGATACGAGACGCGACAACCGCTTCTTCATCCTTGAACCCACCGTGGAACAGAAGGCAACAGAGGTACGGTAGTACTCTCCTCTTCCGTTTCTCCCTCTCCTTCACGTCTTAACAGCCACATTCCCTTCACCAGTTCCCCCATGTTATTCCAAGGTTCAGAGTCCCCACTTGAGGATACTCCCAGCCGGATCAACGAGACAAGGGACTACGCTAAAAAAACCGGCAACCAACTCGGGAACTAGGTGAGAACCGTATCCATTGTGGCTGCCTAAGTTCCTTTCCCTTTTCGCTTTCACACAACAAGTGAACTGATCACTTACGTTGCTATTCAAGAACATGTCGCAAAAAAAAGGAGAGATGTAGATACAGGACAACTGAACCCCAAATAGATTCATATAGTATAGACTTGTTGGTTGGATTACGTACAGGGGATAACAACGGTGTGTATATACAAGTATGTCTAACGTAAACCATGCAAGGGAACCAAAAATTTGGATCTAGGCATATACATATTGAACTGTAAAGGCGTAACCGATAGTAGTTATATGTATATGCGTATGTTACTAGGCTTGTGATACGTAACTGCACCTAATGGGCATGTACGCATGTACATTGGAGCTGGTGAAATACAAGGGAACCGAAACATAGTAATCTAAGAAGTCATTGAGTAAATACACATACATATATACACGTACACATATACAACAAAATACCTATATAGGTATTATCTAAAGAGTAAACACGTAAGGGGGACAAGTACACGCATACATATATGTTGTGTAAGTGGGTGTTGTACGAGAACGGATGCAAACTGTAACTTATAAAAATGAGCTAAATCAAAATATTTATGGAAATGGTAGGAAAACAAATTGAGGAAAAGTTTATACTAACCGAGGCTAGGATACATTGTCAAAGATATGTAAATGCCGTTTTAAAATAATTAATATGCTATTTTAAGGCCACACATTAGGGCCATGTCAAAGTAATTATTTTGTGTTCTAAATTTTCATTAATAAATTTATGGATTGATTTACAAAGATATATAAATTTCTGGTGGGAAACTATCATACTAGCCTACTTGGGAACATCTTAGAAAAATACGGACATATTTGTAAGCTTGTTTTATGGCTTGAACGGATTTTTCTTCTTTTAAAACCGTATAACATATATATATATGCGTGTTCATTGAAGGTATAATGTATAATTAATTTTGCTGGAAGTTAAATATGGGTAGCGATCAAGTTACAGGAATTTTATTTACGTGAAACTCTGCACAACCGCGGTCATAACAAAATTTGAGGGATATTTAAGTACCATTTTGAAATAATTAGTATGCTATTTTTTTAAGGCCATGTCAAAATAAGGATTTTGTGATCTAAATGGGCATTAATAAATTTATGGGTTGATTTATGAGGATATATGAATTACTGGTGGAAAACTACCGTGCTAGTAATTATAACTATTTGGGAACAAGTTAGAAAATATAGACATAATTGTAAGCTTGTTATATGGCTCAAATGAATTTCTAAAACCGTATATAAAATATATATATATATATATATATTTTATAAAGATAAATAAATCAATAAGAGGTCAAAGGGTGATAAAAGGGGTATAAGGATAAATATATTAAGTATTTGAAGAAATAGTAAATCAAAACAATCATTATAAAATATAAAAGGAGTATACACAATTATCAAGTTAGGGAGGTTTTGGAAGTTTAAGTAATAACATAAATTAATTAAGAGATATAATATGGGGTTTAAATAATTAAGTGTTGGTTATAAGAAAAGGGGGCTATGGTGTAATTGTGAGGAAAATATGGGAATGGTCAATTTGGATAAACTTGTTACTTGTTAGTGCTCATAATACTCTAAGGCACTAGCTAGAGGAAAGGACGTAGTTAACGTATGAACTGACAATGTAAATGTCCGAGGAGTTGATAAAGTCTAAGGTAAATACTTGGAAGGTTTCTAAGGGACTAATATAAGTCGAACACCCAAAAATTTACCCAAGGAAATACACCCGATAAAATGGGATAAACTAAGAAAAATGTCACTACAGTCGTCGCATGCGACCATAAACTGACAAGTTGTTTTAATTAACTCTAGGACTGTAACGAACGCCAACCGGGGCCCTGTGTGCGGGATAACCCTTTTGCTTCTGAACCAGGTATGGACATGTGTGGTTCGTATGTTGCCGTGTTACACGGCTTGTGTGTTGTGTGCTCTGTGTGAAAAGACCTTAAGATTAAAGCATGAAATTGGATTGCTTGCTTATCGTGCTGTATGATTTTTATATCATTGTTGTATATTATTGCGCGCACACAGTAGTTTAGTCCCTTCGTGTTTATGGAATTTGAGATGAAACACTAAGAACTATGAAAACAAAGAAAATGCTATAAAAGGGAACTCCTCTCTAACTATGGAGGACGTACCATGACACCCACT